>SJYC01085301.1:0-24839 GCA_006408675.1 Madoqua kirkii
GACTTTATTTTTATGGGCTCCAAAATCACTGCAGACAGTGACTGCAGCCATGAAATTAAAAGACGATTACTCCTTGGAAGAAAAGTTATTCAAAAGCAGAGACATCACTTTGCCAACACAGGTCCGTCTAGTCAAGGCTATGGTTTTTCCTGTGGTCACGTATGGATGTGAGAGTTAGACTGTGAAGAAAGTTGAGTGCTGAAGAATTGATGCTTTTGAACTGTGGTGTTGGAGAAGACTCTTGAGAGTCCCTTGGAGGTACAACCAGTGCATTCTGAATGCGATCAGCCTTGGGATTTCTTTGGAAGGAATGATGCTAAAACTGAAACTCCAGTACTTTGGCCACCTCGTGCAAGCAGTTGACTCACTGGAAGACTCTGATACTGGGAGGCATTGGGGGCAGAAGGAGAAGGGGATGACATAGGGTGAGATGGCTGAATGGCATCACCGGCTCGATGGACGTGAGTTTGAATGAACTCTGGGAGTTGGTGATGGACAGGGAGGCCTGGTGTGCAGTGTTTCACGGGGTCGCAAAGAGTCAGACACGACTGAGCAACTGAACTGAACTGAAGTTACTGTCTGTATTTAATGAGTCAAATATGTAGTGTTCTTAGATTTCAATCATTGAACACTGTGACTAAGAATAAGATTTATAATGAAGCATATAAATGAATAAAAGGATACACTTTATCATTTAGTGTATAGTAATATATTGTGTTTCCATGGGTAGGGTTAATACAAGTCTATAGTGGCAATTCTTAAAGGAAAAAGATTCAGAAATACAAAAGGTTTGTTTTCCCTCAGTACATTTTGGTGGTAAAACCTGACTGACCACTTATGTTCATTAAGAATTTAAAAGTTCTTTATGACCATGTACCAGATAAGAGGTTAATATCCAGAATATTGGAAGAACTCAGTACAACTCAATATTGAGCCAAAAAATGAACAATCTGATTAAAAAATTGGCGTAGGACCTGAATGGGCTTCCCAGGTGTCACAGTGGTAAAAAAAAAATCCACCTGCCAGTGCAGGAGACTCAAGAGACAGGGATTCAATCCCTGGGGTGGGAAGGTCCCCTGGAGGAGGAAGTGGCAACCCACTCCAGTATTCTTGCCTGGAAAATTCCATGGACAGAGGAGCCTGGATGGCTGCCGTCCATGGGGTCACAAAGAGATAGTACTGAGCGTGTGTGCACACACACACACACACAGGACCTTAATAGTCATTTTTCAGAAAGACATGGGTGGCCAACAGGTACATGAAATGGAGTTCAATCATCAGGGAAATGCAAATCAAAACCACAATTAAGTATCACCTCGTACCTGTAAAAAGGGCTGTTATCAAAAGCAAACAAACAAAAAATAATAAAGAAATAATGATTTGGCAAAGATGTGGAGAAAAGGGAAACCTATGGTGGAATGTAAATTGGTACATCCATTATGGAAAAAAATTAAAGTAGACCTACCATATGGCCCCATATCTGTGTGTATATATGTGCCAATTCTGGAATATATTGGAAGGAAATGAAATCATTACCTCAAAATGTACCTGCACACCCATGCTTATTGCAACATTAATCACAAATAACCACAACATGGAAACAACCTAAGTGGTCATCAGTGAATGAGTAGACAAAGAAAATGTGATATATATATATGAAAATGTGAGATATAACATGGCACATATATATTTACACATGAATAGATATAGATACATGCATATTATTGAGCCGTTTTTTAAAAAAAGAAAATCTTGCCATTTGTGTCATGGATGTACCTTGAGAGCATTATGCTTAATGAAATAAGTCACACTGAGAAAGACATGATTTCACATATAATATGGAATCTTTAAGAAAAAAATCCAGACTCGGGGAAACAGATTAGAAGGGTAATTGCCAAGGGCTGGGAAGTGAGGGAAATGGGGAAAGGGTACAAATGGTTGAAGGGTACAAATTCCCAGTTATAAGCAGAATAAATTCTTGGGAACTGATATTTAGCTTGGTGCCTAGGTGCCTATAGTTAACAGCAGTGTATTATATACTTGAAAGTTGCAAAGAGAATAGATCATAAATGTCCTGACCTTAAACACACACACAAATATAATTAGGTGAAGTGGTGGATGGGTTAACTAACCTTACTATGTGTATCAAATCGTCACATTTTACAGAAATATATCAGTTATATCTCAACTAAGCTGGAGGAAATAAACATGTCCTCTAAGGAAAAAAAAAAGTTGCTTAGTATGTGAAATTATTTATGTTGTATGTTTATATCAAAGGGTGAATATTCACGACAGATAATATGAATGTCTTTGATTATGAGATGCTAACTAGACACCATTGGCTGGTATTAGAGGTAAAACTCAGTAAATGCATCAAATTAACCTTTCTAAATCTGAAAAACTCCAGATTCACTTTTCCCCAAGAGTTTCTAAGAGTAAATTATAATGGTATTCATCTACAGAGACATGAGGCTTTTGTTTTTCTCTTTACAACCTTCAGTGCTCTTCTAATTTTACCAGTGTTATTGACTACTGTAATAATTTTTTTTAAATAAACTTAGAAATAAACATATGATAGACTGTCTCATAAGCTATCGAGAAAAGCTGTTTGCTCTTTGCTCTATGACATGACTTTTTTTTTTAATTTAATACTTTATTCCGTTTCACAATCCTGCATTGGTTTTGCCATACACTGACATGAATCAGCCACAGATGTACACGATCTCCCAAAGCCGAAGCCCCCACCACCACCTCCCACCCCACACCATCTCCCCGGATCATCCCGTACACCAGCCCCAAGCATCCTGTATCCTGCATTGAACATAGACTAGTGCTTCATTTCTTATATAATTGTATACATGTTTCAGTGCCAATATCCCCAGTCATCCCACCCTCTCCTTCTCCCTCAGAAGCCAAAAGTCCGTTCTATACCTCTGTGTCTCTTATGTTGTCTCACTTACAGGGCCATCATACTCTCTTTCTAAATTCCATATGGCATGACTTTTAAGTGGGTAGTATTCTCAACCAAGAGCCCAGAGAAAGGGGCACATACTATGCTCTAGAGTGGGTAGGATGGACTGTATAAATTTGGGTCTTGGACAAAGTCTTAAAATATGAGGGAGGAAGGATGGTTAGAGAACAAGAAAAGTAGTGAAGAGCAAACCCAAAGAAAGGGTGATACTAGATGAAAATACATATAGTGTATAATATGTTTGTTTGGACCTTCTTGCTAATTGTATAAATTTGTTTACTTTTACTTTATATTATGCAAATATAGCTTAGTATCTGTGTATGGGACTTGAAATTCTGCAGTGTAGAGTTAGTAGAACTTCCCTTGCTTTATTCCACATTAATGAATTAATCGATGAATTTTAAATAGCTGGCATGTTGTACAATTGTGAAGACATGAAATAAAGACATTGTACTGTGTTTTTACTTCATCCATTAACTAGTTTAAGACGCTTAAATTATAAGACTTCATTTCTTCTAGGTGAAATGTGTGAAGAGAAACAATTTTGTGATCTTGTTGTATACCTAATTCTTGTTTTACTTTCTAGCTGTCAGTTATTTTAACTTGTCTACAGCATCACTTAACTATGGTTATTTTTATAGATTCTCTTGTGTATTTGTCACTTATATGGACTCATTTCCCAGCTTTTCTCTTTAATTATTACTTTACTTAGAAAATTTAAACCAAAACTTTTAATAACAAATCAAGTACTTTAATGAAGTATGTGTCTGTGTGCTTAGTAGCTCAGTCATGTCCGACTCTTTGCGGCCCCATAGGCTGTATAGCCCATCAGGCTCCTCTGTCCATGGAAATTCTTCAGGCCAGAATACTGGAGTGAGTCCCCCTGTCCTCTTCTTCATGAAGTATAAAGTTAGTAGAAATAGTGTCACCATGTTCTCTGTTCTGTAAGTTATAGTAAAAGAATTTATTTGAAGCAAATTTTAATTGCGTCTCCAGCAATGTTTCTGCATAAGATTTATTCAACATCTGTTTTGTATTTAATATAGAAAATTTCCAAATGTTATATTTACCTTTGTTATTATTTCTCATTTTCATTAATATTTGTATAATATGTTACAGTGTCTTCATTTAATTTTCCATGGATGCATAAGGTTTTTTATCCATCCAGGTTTGTTGGGATATAATTAACATATAGTATCGTGTAAGTTTCAAGTATACAGCATAACGATTTGACTTAAGTACATCATGAAATGATTGCCACAGTAAGTTTAATAAATATCCATCGCCTTGTATAAATAGAAAGAAATGTTTTTTCACTTGTGATGAGAAAGAACTCTTAGGATTCACTTTCCTAGCAACTTTTCTATATAATATACAGCAGAGTTAATCATGTTACTCATATTATATTTTACATCCCTAGTATTTATTTTATAAATGGACGTTTGTCCATTTGCCCTCCTTTGTCCAGTTTCCTCTCTCCCTCTGGTATCCACACATCTGTTCTCTTTTTCTGGTTGGTTGTTTTTTGAAGTATAAATGACCTGCAGCACTAGATTAGTTCCTGGTGACAACTCAGTGATTCCATATTGCTATTCCTTATAAATTTATCACAGTAAATCTAGTTTCTGTCTGTCACCATACAAATAGAGTACATTATTTTTTTTTTACAAGAACACTTCAAGATTTATTACTGCTATATTACAGGTGAAAAGGCTATTTTACGTAAGAGAGGATTACCCTAGGGTATATAATGAGTTAATGATTTAGGGATTCTGATCAGTTTTTTTGGTTTGTTTGGTTGTTTGGTTTTTTTTTTCCTGCACTTTTTCCCCCCAAATGTGGTAAATTTTTATTGACTGTATTTCCCAAGCTATGTGTTTCATTCCCATGACTCATTTGTTATAAGTGGAAGTTTAGTACCTATTAAATTTCCTCACCTTTATCACTCATTTCCCACCCCACTCTGGCAACCACTTGTTTGTTCTCTGAATCTGTGACTCTGTTTTGTTGTTTCTTCACCTATTTTGTTGTTTAGATTCCACATGAAATAATTTGTGTTTCTGTAATTTATTTCACGTAGCATAGTACCCTATGGGTTGATCCATGTTGTGACGGACAGCCAGCTTTCATCCAACTTTGAGTTCACTTCAGTTGCTTAGTTGTGTCTGACTCCTTGCAACCCCATGAAATGCAGCACACCAGGCCTCCCTGTCCATCATCAACTTCCAGAGCTTGCTCAAACTTGTCCATCGAGTTGGTGATGCCATCCAACCATCTCATCCTCTGTCATCCCCTTCCCCTCTTGCCTTCAATCTTTCCCAGCATTAGGATGTTTTCTAATAACTCAGCTCTTCACATCAGGTTGCCAAAGTATTAGAGCTTTAGCATCAGTCCTTAGAATAAATACTCAAGGTTGATTTTCTTTAGGAATGACTAATCCTAAGGAATTAGGATTTGTCAAGGGACTCTCAAGAGTCTTCTCCAACATCATAGTTCAAAAGCGTCAGTTCTTCAGCACTCACCTTTCTTTGTGGTCCAACTCTCACATCCATACATGACTACTGGAAAAACCGTAACTGACTAGATGAACCTTTCTTGGCAAAGTAATGTCTCTGCTTTTTATTATGTTGTCTAGGTTGGTCATACCTTTTCTTCCAAGGAGCAAGCATCTTTTAGTTTCATGGCTGCAGTCACCATCTGCAGTCATTTTGGAGCCCAAGATAATAAAGTGTTGCGTTGTTTCCATTGTTTCCCCATCTATTTGCAGTGAAGTGATGGGACTGCAAATGCCATGATCTTAGTTTTTTGACTGTTGAGTTTTAAGCCAGCCTTTTCATTCTTCTCTTTCACTTTCATCAAGAGGCTTTTGAGTTCCTCTTCACTTTCTGCCATAAGGGTGGTGTCATCTGCGTATCTGAGGTTGTTGATATTTCTGTCAGCAATCTTGATTCCATCTTGTGCTTCATCCAGCCCAGCATTTCTCATGATGTACTCTGCATAGAAGTTAAATAAGCAGTTAAATAAGCATCGTGCAACACATTCCTGTGGGCTATCTGTTTTACATATCAGAATATATGTATGTTTTCATGCTATTCTCTCAGTGCGTCCCATCCTCTGCTTTACCCCAAGCTTTACCTCTGCTTTACTGTATCTATAAGTCTGTTCTCTATGTCCGTGCCTCCATCGCTGCCCTGAAGATAGGTTCATCAATACCATCTTTCTATATTCCATATATACATTAATATATGATATTTGTCTTTCTCTTTCTGACTTAGTTCACTCTGTATAGTGAAGATTCTTCCTCCTCCATAGAACTAGTTCAAATGCATTCCTTTCTGTGGCTCAGTAATAGTCCATTGTATATATGTACCACAACTTCTTTATCTCTTCATATGTTAGTGGACATCTAGGTTGCTTCCATGTCCTAGCTATTGCCCAGTCTTTAATAGGACTTTATTTTTTGTTGTTGTTATTGAGTTGTATATTTTAGATATTAAGCCCTTATCATATATATTGCTTGCAAATGTTTTCTCCCATTCAGGATGCAGTCTTTTCATTTTGTTGATAATTTTCTCTTCCTGTGCATAAGTTTTTAGTTTGACATGATCTTGTTTGTTTATTTTTGCCTTTGTTTCCCTTGCCTGAGGAAATGTGTCCCAAAAAATATTACTAAGACTGATGTCAAAGAGCATATTACCTGTATTTTTCTTTGGAGAAATTTTATGACTTCAGCTCTTACAGTTAAGCCTTTAATATGTTTTAAGCTTCTTTTTGTATATGGTGTAAGAAAGTACTCTGATTTGACTTTGATGCCTATGGCTGTCCGATTTTCACAGCACCATTTATTGAAGAGGCTGTCTTTCCTCCTTTCTATGTTTTTGCCTCATTTGTCACATATTAATTGACCATATAAGGATCAGTTCATTGTAGACTTTCTGTTTTGTCCCCATTAATCCCAATGGGATCCTACTGATCCCAAAAATCTGTGCCAGCACTGTACTGTTTTGATTACTATACGTTTCTAGTGTAGCTTGAAGTCAGTGAGCTTGACATTCCAGTTTTATTTGTTTCTTGAGATTGTTTTGGCTATTTGGAGTCTCGTATGTTTTGATACAAATTCTATAATTATTTCTTCTAGTTCTGTGAAAAATGTCATAGGCATTTTTATAGGGATGGCATTGAAACTATATGATTCAGTGAACCTTGGATAGTATGTTTGTCTTAACAGTATTATTTCTTCCAATCCATGAGCATAATATGTCTTTCCATCTGTTTCTGTCATTTTTTATCCATGTATTACAGGTTTCCAAGTATAGATTTTTCACTTTCTTAGGTTCATTTATAGAATTTAATTATAAACAGTACTGCTTTCTTAATTTCTCTCCTGACAGTTCGTTGTTACTCTATAGAAATGCAAGACTTCTGTATATTAATTTTGTAACCTGCAATTTTACTGAATTTATTAGTTCTAATTGTTTTTTTCTTGAAGACTTGAAGATTTTCTCTCTAAAATATCATCGTGTTATCTGCAACCAATCAAATTTTACTTCTTCGTTTCCAATTTGGATTTTTTTTTTCTTTTTCTTGTCTGATTATTGTGCCCAGGTTTTCTAAACTATGTTTAATAAAAGTGGCAAGAGTAGCATCCTTTTCTTATTCCTGATCTTACAGGAATGGCTTTCAGCTTTCACCATTCAGTATGATGTTAGCTGTAGATCTGTCATGTAATTATGACAAATATTTAATATGTTATGTTCCTTCTATACCCACTTTGTTGAGAGTTTCTAATCATAAACTGTTTTAATCATAGCCTTTTTAATCAAAATGATGTTAAATTTTGTCAAGAATGTTTTCTTCGTCTATTAAGATAATCATATGATTCATATACTTCATTTGCACATGTGCTAATGTGGTATATCACATTGACTGATTTGCTGATATTGAATCATCCCTGTGTCCCTGGGATAAGTCTCACTTGATATGAATGTATCATCCTTTTAATACATTGTTCAGTTTGTTACTATTTTGTTGAGAATGTTCTGTCTATGTTTATCAGTGATATTGGCCTATTAGTTTTATTTTTATGTGCTATCTTTAGTTTTGGTATCAAGGTGATGCTGGATGCATAGAATGCGTTTGGAAGTATCCTGAATACATAGGTTTGTTTTCTGTCATCTTCAGAAACTGATTATGGCAACAGAAGTAGTTCATATAGCTCACTTGGTACACATGATTGTCTGTATCTATTTTTGTGTTGTTTGAAATTTTTAGTGTCATGTGTTACTTAGAAATAAAAAATATAAAACAAAAACTACTGTGTGCTGAAGTAAGGCATTAGTTTTTCATTGCTTTTCAGTTTCAGCTAAACTTCTAATGTATATTTTATTTTAGAAGCTTAGGAAATACTATGTGATCATAGTATCTTTACAAGATACATAGTATCTTTACATATTACTTTTTGTTTCACATGCTATCTTTTATTTCGATATCTTTTTCATTCCAAAGAAAAAAGTAAAGTCATAAATCTGCTAACTTGCACTGTAAGAATTACCCAATTTCTTCATCCTAAATGGGACCTATAGAGAGATTGATTTTATACAAGTCAGTTGCTGCTGCTATATTAGCGTCACACACATATATATATATATCTGCCTGTCATCTCTGTCACCAAGGTTATGAGTGTGCTATTTATGAAAGAATTCTGAATTCTTTGTTTCTTATACTTCAAACATACCACATTATTTTATTGCAAACTATTCAAGAGACAGTAGATTCTATAAAATGATTAGGAAGGTCATATTTTGCTAAATTATCTAGATCCAATTATATTTCATACTTTATTAAACTTTTGAGTATAAAGTTAACAATCTTAAAAGACTAAACAAACTAAAAATAATTTTAAGAGTCTTACAATATATAACATATTAAATATTGGGAACTGCTTGAATTTATATCATTGTCATTTACTAGAATCTATTAATCATAGTGAAATCAGCTTGATTATATTCTTTGCTGCCAAAGATATAGAACCTCTATACAGTCAGCAAAAACAAGACCTGGAGATGACTGTGACTTAGATCATGAACTCGTTATTGCAAATTTCAGACTTAAATTGAAGGAAGTAGGAAAAGCACTAGCCCACTCAGGTGTGACCTAAATCACTTACAGGTTTCCAAGTATAGATTTTTCACTTTCTTAGGTTCATTTATAGAATTTAATTATAAACAGTACTGCTTTCTTAATTTCTCTCCTGACAGTTCGTTGTTACTCTATAGAAATGCAAGACTTCTGTATATTAATTTTGTAACCTGCAATTTTACTGAATTTATTAGTTCTAATTGTTTTTTTCTTGAAGACTTGAAGATTTTCTCTCTAAAATATCATCGTGTTATCTGCAACCAATCAAATTTTACTTCTTCGTTTCCAATTTGGATTTTTTTTTTCTTTTTCTTGTCTGATTATTGTGCCCAGGTTTTCTAAACTATGTTTAATAAAAGTGGCAAGAGTAGCATCCTTTTCTTATTCCTGATCTTACAGGAATGGCTTTCAGCTTTCACCATTCAGTATGATGTTAGCTGTAGATCTGTCATGTAATTATGACAAATATTTAATATGTTATGTTCCTTCTATACCCACTTTGTTGAGAGTTTCTATCATAAACTGTTTTAATCATAGCCTTTTTAATCAAAATGATGTTAAATTTTGTCAAGAATGTTTTCTTCGTCTATTAAGATAATCATATGATTCATATACTTCATTTGCACATGTGCTAATGTGGTATATCACATTGACTGATTTGCTGATATTGAATCATCCCTGTGTCCCTGGGATAAGTCTCACTTGATATGAATGTATCATCCTTTTAATACATTGTTCAGTTTGTTACTATTTTGTTGAGAATGTTCTGTCTATGTTTATCAGTGATATTGGCCTATTAGTTTTATTTTTATGTGCTATCTTTAGTTTTGGTATCAAGGTGATGCTGGATGCATAGAATGCGTTTGGAAGTATCCTGAATACATAGGTTTGTTTTCTGTCATCTTCAGAAACTGATTATGGCAACAGAAGTAGTTCATATAGCTCACTTGGTACACATGATTGTCTGTATCTATTTTTGTGTTGTTTGAAATTTTTAGTGTCATGTGTTACTTAGAAATAAAAAATATAAAACAAAAACTACTGTGTGCTGAAGTAAGGCATTAGTTTTTCATTGCTTTTCAGTTTCAGCTAAACTTCTAATGTATATTTTATTTTAGAAGCTTAGGAAATACTATGTGATCATAGTATCTTTACAAGATACATAGTATCTTTACATATTACTTTTTGTTTCACATGCTATCTTTTATTTCGATATCTTTTTCATTCCAAAGAAAAAAGTAAAGTCATAAATCTGCTAACTTGCACTGTAAGAATTACCCAATTTCTTCATCCTAAATGGGACCTATAGAGAGATTGATTTTATACAAGTCAGTTGCTGCTGCTATATTAGCGTCACACACATATATATATATATCTGCCTGTCATCTCTGTCACCAAGGTTATGAGTGTGCTATTTATGAAAGAATTCTGAATTCTTTGTTTCTTATACTTCAAACATACCACATTATTTTATTGCAAACTATTCAAGAGACAGTAGATTCTATAAAATGATTAGGAAGGTCATATTTTGCTAAATTATCTAGATCCAATTATATTTCATACTTTATTAAACTTTTGAGTATAAAGTTAACAATCTTAAAAGACTAAACAAACTAAAAATAATTTTAAGAGTCTTACAATATATAACATATTAAATATTGGGAACTCCTTGAATTTATATCATTGTCATTTACTAGAATCTATTAATCATAGTGAAATCAGCTTGATTATATTCTTTGCTGCCAAAGATATAGAACCTCTATACAGTCAGCAAAAACAAGACCTGGAGATGACTGTGACTTAGATCATGAACTCGTTATTGCAAATTTCAGACTTAAATTGAAGGAAGTAGGAAAAGCACTAGCCCACTCAGGTGTGACCTAAATCACATCTCTACATTATACAGTGGAAGTGCCAAATAGACTCATGGAATTAGGTCTGAGGGAAGCCTGAAAATCTATGGACAGAAGTTAGTAATACTGTATAGACACAATGGTCAAAACCATACCCAATAAAAAGAAATTTTAAAAAAGACAGAAATGGTTGTCTTAGGAGGGCTTACAAATAGCTAAGACAAGAAGCTAAAGACAAAGGAGAAAAGTTATACCCATCTTAATGCAGAATTACTTAGAATAGTACAGAGAGATAAGAAAGGCTTCCTATGTGAGCAATGCAAAGAAATAGAGGAAAATAATAGAATGGGAATGACTAAGATCTCTTCAAGAAACTTAGAGATACCAAGGGAACATTCCATGCAAATATGGGCACAATAAAGGAGACAAAAGGTATGGACTTAACAGAAGTAGAAGATATTAAGAAGAGGTGGCAAGAATACACAGAAGAACTATAAAAATATTCTTCAAGACCCAGATAACCATGATGATCTGTTCACTGACCTAGAACCAGACATCCTGGAGGGCGAAGTCAAGTGGGCCTTAAGGAGCATCACTGCAAACAAAGCTAGTGGAGGTGATGGAATTCCAGCTGAACTATTTCAAATCCTAAAAAAGAATGCTGTGAAAATGCTGCTCAAATATGCCAGCAAATTTGGAAAACTCAGCAGTGGACACAGGATTGGAAAAGGTCATATTTTCATTCCAATCCCAAAGAATATTCCAACTACTGCACAATTGAACTTGTCTCACAGGCTGACAAGGTAATGCTCAAAATCCTCCAGGCTAAACTTCAATAGCCAGTGAACTGGTAACTTCCAGATGTACAAGCTGGATTTACAAAAGACAGAGGAACCAGAGACAGAAAGCAAGAGAATTCCAAAACACAACTACTTCTGCTTCATTGACTACGCTAAAGCCTTTGACACTGGATCACAGCAAACTGTGGAAAATTCTTTAAGAGATGGAAATACCAGACCACCTGACCTGCCCCTCAGAAACCTGTATGCAGCTCAAGCTGCAACAGTTAGAACTGAACATGAAACAACGTTCAAAACTGGGAAAGACGTACTTCAAAGCTGTGTGTTCTCACCATGCTTAATTTACCTTCTATGCATAGTACATCATGTGAAATGTCAGGTTGGATGAAGACAAGATGGATTCAAGATTGCTGACAGAAATATCAGTAACCTTTGATATCCAAAAGACACTGCCCTTATGGCAGAAGGCAAGCAAAGAGGTGCTCAAGAGCCTCTTGATGAAGGTGAAAGAGAAGAGTAAAAAAGCTTGCTTAAAACTCAGCCATCAAAAAACTAAAATCATGGCATCCAGTCCTGTCACTTCATGGTAAATAAATAGGGAAACAATGAAAAAAGTGACAGACTTTATTTTCTTGGGCTCCAAAATTACTGTTGCCAGTGACTGCAGCCATGAAAGTAAGACACTTGCTCGTTGGAAAAAAGATATGACCAGCCTAGTTCAGTTCAGTATAGTTCAGTCCCTCAGTCGTGTCTAACTCTTTGCGACCCCATGAACTGCAGCATGCCAGGCCTCCCTCTCCATCACGAACTCCTGGAGTCCACCCAAACACATACATCCAACCATCTCATCCTCTGTCATCCCCTTCTCCTCCTGCCCTCAATCTTTTCCAGCATCAGGGTCTTCTCAAATGAGTCTGCTCTTTACATCAGGTGGCCAAATATTGGAGTTTCAGCTTCAACATCAATCCTTCCCGTGAACACCCAGGACTGATCTCCTTTAGGATGGACTGATTGGATCTCCTTGCAGTCCAAGGGACTCTCAAGAGTCTTCTCCAACACCACCGTTCAGAAAGCATCAATTCTTCTGCACTCAGCTTTCTTTTGAACCATACCCTTGACTAGACAGACCTGTGTTGGCAAAGTAACGTCTCTGCTTTTGAACATGCTGTCTAGGTTGGTCATAACTTTCCTTCTGAGGAATAAGCATCTTTTAATTTCATGGCTGCAGTCACCGTCTGCAGTGATTTTGGAGCCCAGAAAAATAAAGTCAGCCACTGTTTCCACTGTTTACCCATCTATTTCCCATGTAGTGATGGGACCGGATGCCATGATCTTTGTTTTCTGAATGTTGAGCTTTAAGCGGACTTTTTCACTCTCTTCTTTCCCTTTTATCAAGAGGCTCTCTAGTTCTTCTTCACTTTCCGCCATAGGGTGGTGTCATCTGCATAGCTAAGGTTATTGATATTTCTCCCAGCAGTCTTGATTCCAGCTTGTGCTTCTTCCAGCCCAGTGTTTCTCATGATGTGCTCTGCATAGAAATTAAAAAAGCAGAGTGTCAATATACAGCCTTGACGTACTCCTTTTCCTATTTGGAACCAGTCTGTTGTTCCATGTCCAGTTCTAACTGTTGCTTCCTGACCTGCATACAGGTTTCTCAAGAGGCAGGTCAGGTGGTCTGGTATTCCCATCTCTTTCAGAATAACAGAATTTATTTGATCCACACAGTCAAAGGCTCTGGCATAGTCAATAAAACAGAAATAGATGTTTTTCTGGAACTCTCTTGCTTTTTTGATGATCCAGCGGATGTTGGCAATTTGATCTCTAGTTCCTCTGCCTTTTCTAAAACCAGCTTGAACACGTGGAAGTACATGGTTCACATATTGCTGAAGCCTGACATGGAGACTTTTGAGGATTACCTGACTAGCATATGAGATGAGTACAATTGTGCTGCAGTTGAGCATTCTTTGGCATTACCTTTCTTTGGGATTGGAATGAAAACTGACCTTTTCCAATCCTGTGGCCACTGCTGAGTTTTCCAGATTTGCTGGCATATTGCGTGCAGCATTTCACAGCATCATCTTTTAGGATCAGTCTATTTGCTGTGAATATTAAAGTGTTTCTTGATAGATGTGTATAAAGTTTTATTGTTACAAAATTTAGTATATATATAAATTTTTATGTGGTGTTCTTGTTTGATCACTATGTTGCATCTGGCTCTTTGGGACCTTGTGGGCTTTAGCACACCACACTGCAGTATCTTGCCTCAGTTCAGTTCAGTCACTCAGTCGTGTCCGACTCTTTCCAACCCCATGAATCACAGCATGCCAGGCCTGCCTGTCCATCACCAACTCCCGGAGTTCACGCAGACCCGCATCCATCGAGTCACTGATGCCATCCAGCCATCTCATCCTATGTCGTCCCCTTCTCCCCCTGCCCCTAATCCCTCCCAGCATCAGAGTCTTTTCCAATGAGTCAACTCTTCACATAAGGTAGCCCAAGTACTGGAGTTTCAGCTTTAGCATCATTCCTTCCAAAGAAATCCCAGGGCTGATCTCCTTCAGAATGGACTGGTTGGATCTCCTTGCAGTCCAAGGGACTCTCAAGAGTCTTCTCCAACACCACAGTTCGGAAGCAGCAATTCTTCAGCACTCAGCCTTCTTCACAGTCCAACTCTCACATCCATACATGACCACAGGAAAAACCATAGCCTTGAGTAGCAGACCTTAGGCAGCAAAGTAATGTCTCTGCTTTTGAATATGCTCTCTAGGTTGGTCATAACTTTTCTTCCAAGGAGTAAGCATCTCTTAATTTCATGGCTGCAGTCACCATCTGCAGTGATTTTGGAGCTCAGAAAAATAAAGTCTGACACTGTTTCCACTGTTTCTCCATCTATTTCCCATGGCGTGATGGGACTGGATGCCATGATCTTCATTTTCTGAATGTTGAGCTTTAAGCCAACATTTTCACTCTCCACTTTCACTTTCATTGAGAGGCTTTTTACTTCCTCTTCACTTTCTGCCCTAAGGGTGGTGTCATCTACATATCTGAGGTGATTGATATTTCTCCCAGCAATCATGATTCCAGCTTGTGTTTCTTCCAGTCCAGCATTTCTCATGATGTATCTACCATAGTTTGTTCAAATTCATATCCATTGAGTTGGTGAAGCTACCTAACCACATCATCCTCTATCTTGTCCTTCTCTTTTGTCTTCAATCTTTCCCACCATCAGAGTCTTTTCCCATGAGTCAACTCTTTGCGTCAGGTGACTAAAGTACTAGAACTTGAGCTTTATTATCAGTCCTTCCAATAAATATACAGGATTGATTAACTTTAGGATTGACTGGTTTTATCTCCTTGCAGGTCAGTGGAGTCCCAAGGATCTTCTCCATTTCCACTATTTGAAAGCATCAGTTCTTTACTACTCAATTTCCTTATGGTCCAACTTTCACATCTGTACATGAAACCATAGCTTTGACTATATCGACCTTTACTGGCAACGTAATGTCTCTGCTGTTTAATATGCTGTCTAGGTTCATCGTAGCTTTCCTTCCAAGGAGCAAGCCTCTTTTAATTTCATGTCCACAGTCATGTTGCAGTCACTGTCCACAGTGATTTTGAAGGCCACGAGAATAAAATCATCACTATTTCCACTGTTACTCTTCTATATGCCATGAAGTGATCGGACCGGATATCATGATGCTAGTTTTTTGAATGTTGAGTTCTTATCCAGCTTTTCAATCTTCTCTTTCACCCTCATCAAGAGGCTTTTTAGCTCATCTTCACTTTCTGCCATTAGAATGGTATCCTCTGCATATCTGAGGTTGTTGATCTTTCTCCCAGCAATCATGATTCCACCTTGTGATTCATCCAGCCTGGAATTTCACAGGATGTACTCTACTTATAAGTTAAATAAGAAGGGTCACAAAAGCAGCCCTTTCATACTCCTTTCCCAATTTTGAAGCAATCAGTTATTCCCTGTAAGGTTCTGCCTCTTGTTTCTTGATCCACATACAGGTTTCTCAGGAGAGAAACAAGGTGATCTAGTATTCCCATTTCTTTAGAATATTCACAGTTTGTTTTGATTCACAGAATCAGAAGGTTTCATGTAATCAATGAAGCAGTAGATATTTTTCTTAATCTCGTTGCTTTCTCTATGATCCAGTGAGTGAGTGTGATTTGATCTGAATCCTCTACCTTTTCTAAACCAAACTTGTACATCTGGAGAATTTTGGTTCATGTACTCTGAAGCTTAGCTTGAAGGATTTTAAGCATAACCTTACTAGCATGCCAAATGAGTGCAGTTATACAGTAGTTTGAACATTCTTTGGCATTGCCCTTATTTGAGACTGGACTGTCAACTGACCTTTTCCAGTATGGTGGAGTTGTCCACTGCTGAGTTGTCCAAATTTGTTAACTGAATATAGCACTTTAACAGCATAATCTTTTAGGATTTTAAATAGTTCAGCTGAAACTTTATTACCTCCACTAGCTTTGTTTGCAGTAATTCTTCCTAAGGCCCCCTTGACTTTGCACTCCAGAATATCTGGCAGTTGATGAGTTGACCATACTATCATGGTTATCCAG
The DNA here is from genome assembly GCA_006408675.1 of Madoqua kirkii. Lineage (NCBI taxonomy): Eukaryota > Metazoa > Chordata > Mammalia > Artiodactyla > Bovidae > Madoqua > Madoqua kirkii. The sequence goes on from SJYC01085301.1 coordinate 16,347, forward strand.
GTCATTAAGACCTTTTCTGTATAGTTCTTCTTTGTTCTTGCCTCCTCTTCCTAATCTCTTCTACTTCTGTATTAGGTCCTTATTGTTTATGTCCTTTATCATGGCCATCCTTGCATGAAATGTTCCTTTGATATCTCCAGTTTTCTTGAAGATCTCTCTCATCTTTCCCATGCTACTGTTTCCTCTTATTTTTTTCTTTTTGCAATGTTCATTTATTTAAGAAAGGTCTCCTAGTTATTCTCTGGAACTCTGCTTGGGTATGTCTTTCCCCTTCTCCTTTGCCTTTTGTTTCTCTTTTTTCCTCAGTTATTTGTAGAGCATCCTCAGACAACCACTTTGCCTTCTTGGATTTCTTTTTTGGGACGATGGTTTTGGCTACCACCTCCTCTACAATGTTATGAACCTCTGTCCTTAGTTCTTCAATCACTCAAATCTAAGCCCTTGACTCTGTTCACCACCTCCAGTATATTATTATACAGGGTTTGATTTAGGTCATACTGAATGGCCTAGTGGTTTTCCCTACTTTCTTTAATTATATTCTAAATTTTACAATAAGGAGCTGATGACTTGAGCCTTGGTCAACTCCAGGTCTTTTTCCTGACTATTTAGAGCTTCTCCATCTTTAACTGCAAAAAATATAATCAGTCTGATTTCAATATTGACCATTTGGTGATATCTATATGTAAAGTCATCTCTTGGGTTGTTGGGAAAGGGTGTTTGCTATGACCACCATGTTCTCTTGAGAAAACTCTGTTAGACTTTGCCCTGCTTCATTTTGTACTGCAAGGCCAAACTTGCCTGTTTTCTCTTGACTTCCTACTTTTGCATTCCTTTGATGAAAAGGCCGTCCTTTTTCATTTATCTCTAGAAGATCTTGGAGGTCTTCATAGAACCCCATAAACTTCAGCTTCTTCAACAATCTTGGTTGGGGGCACAGACTTGAATTACTGTGATGTGTACTGGTTTGCTTTGGAAGACAAACTGAGATCATTCTGTCATTTTTGAAACTGCACCCAAGTACTCCGTTTAGGATTCTCTTGTTGACTATGATAGCTACTCCATTTCTTCTAAGCAGTTCTTCCCCACAGTAGTAGATATAATGGTCATCTGAATTAAATTTGTCTAATCCCATCCAAATTGGAAGTGGTCAAACAGAAGATAGCATGAGTGAACATCGACATTTTAGGAATCAGGGAATTAAAATGGACTGGAATGGATGAATTTAACTCAGATGACCATTATATCTACTACCGTGAGCAAGAATCCCTTAGAAGAAGTGGAGCAGCCATCACAGTCAACTAGAGTCAAAATGCTGTAGTTGGATGCAATCTCAAAAAGAACAGAATCATCTCTATTCATTTCCAAGGAATATCACAGTAATCCAATTCTATGCACCAACCAGTAATGCTGAATAAGCTGAAGTTGAACGGTTATATGAAGACCTACAAGACATTCTAGAAATAACACCCAAAAAAGATGTCCTTCTCATTATAGAGGACTGGAATGCAAAAGTAGGAAGTTAAGAAATACCTGGAGTAACAGGCAAATTTAGCCTTGGAGTACGGAAGGAAGAGAGCAAAGGCTTATAGAGTTTTGCCAAGTGAACACACTGGTCATAGCAAACACCCTCTTCCAACAACACAAGAGAGGATTCTACACATGGACATCACCAGATGGTCAATACTGAAATCAGATTGATTATATTCTTTACAGCCAAAGATGGAGAAGCTCTATACAGTCAGCAAAAAACAAGACTGCCAAAATCAGACTTAAATTGAAGAAACTAGGGAAAACCACTAGACTCTTCGGTATGAGCTACATCAAATGCATTATGATTATGCAGTGGAAGTGAGAAATAGATTTAAGGGATCGGATATGCTAGAGTGCCTAAAGAACTATGGACAAAGGTTCATGACATTGTACAAGAGGTAGGAATCAAGACCAACCACAAGAAAAATAAATACAAAAAAGCAAAATGGTTGTCTGAGGAGGCCTTATAAATAGCTGTGAAAAGAAGAGAAGCTAAAGGCAAAGGAGAAAAGGAGTGATATACCCATTTGAATGCAGAGTTCCAAAGTATAGCAAGGAGAGATGAGAAAGCCTTATTCAGTAATCAATGCAAAGAAATAATGAAAAACAGTAGAATGGGAAGACTAGAGATCTCTTCAAGAAAATTAGAGACATCAAGGGAATGTTTCATGCAGAGATGCACACAATAAAGGGCAGAAATGGTATGGACCTAACAGGCAAAAAATATTAAGAAGAGGTGACAAGAATACACAAAAGAATTATACACAAAAGATTTTCACGACCCAGATAATCATGATGGTATGATTATTCACCTAGAGCCAGACATCCTGGGATGCGAAGTCAAGTGGGCCTTAGGAAGCATTACTATGAACAAAGCTAGTGGAGGTGGTGGAATGCCAGTTGAACTACTCTAAATCCTAAAAGCTGATGCTGTGGAAGTTCTGCACTCAATATGCCAGCAAATCAGAAAACTCAGCAGTGGCCAAAGAACTGGAAAAGTTCAGTTTTCATTCCAATCCCAAAAAAAGGCAATGCCAAAAAATGCTCAAACTACTGCACAATTGCACTCATCTAACAAACCAGCAAACTAATGCTCAAAATTCTCCAAGCCAGGCTCAACATACGTGAACTGTGAACTTTCAGATGTTCAAGCTGGAGTTAGAACAGACAGAGGAACCAGAGATCAAATTATCAATATCCACTGGATCATGGAAAAAGCAAGAGAGTTCCAGAAAAACATCTACTTCTGATTGATTATGCCAACTCCTTTGATTGTGTGCATTACAAGGAACTGTGAAAAATTCTTTAAGAGATGGGAATACTAGATCATCTGACCAACATCTTGAAAAATCCGTATGCAAGTCAGGAAGCAACAATTAGAACTGGACATGGAACAACAGACTGGTTCCAAATAGGAAAAGGAGTTTGCCAAGGCTGTATATTGTCACCCTGCTTATTTAACTTCTATCTAACTGCAGAGTATATCATGAGAAATGCTGGGCTGGAAAAAGCACAAGCTGGATTCAAGATTGCCGGGAGAAATATCAGTAACCACAGATATGCAGATGAAACCACCCTTATGGCAGAAAGCGAAGAAGAAATAAAGAGCCTCTTGATGAAACTGAAAGAGGAGAGTGAAAAAGTTGGCTTAAAACTCAGAGTTCAGAAAACACACATCATGGCATCCGGTCCCATCACTTCATGGCAAATAGATGGGAAAACAGTGGAAACAGTGAGAGACTTTATTTTCTTGGGCTCCAGAATCACTGCAAATGTTGACTGAAGCCATGAAATTAAAAGATGCTTCCTCCTTGGAAGAAAAGCAATACCAACCTAGACAGCATATTAAAAAGCAGAGACATTACTTTGCCAACAAAGGTCATCTAGTCAAAGTTATGGTTTTTCCAGTAGTCATGTATGGATGTGAGAATTGGACTGTAAAGAAAGCTGAGCGCTAAAGAATTGATACTTTTAAACTGTGATGTTGGAGAAGACTTTTGAGAGTCCCTTGGACTGTGTGGAGATCCAGGCAGTCCATCCTAAAGGAAATCAGTCCTGAAATTTTTCAGCATCAGTCAGTCCTGATGCTGAAGCTGAAACTCCAGTACTTTTGCCACTCGATGCAAAGAACTGACTCACTGGAGAAGACCTTGATGCTGAGAAAGATTGAAGGTGGGAGGAGAAGGGAACAACAGAGGAGAGAATGTTAAATGGCATCACCAACTCAATAGATGTGAGTTCGAGTAAACTCTGGGAGTTGATGATGGACAGGGAGGCCTGGCTTGCTACAGTTCATGGTGTTGCAGTCAGACCCAACTGAGCAACTGAACTGACTGACTGACTGACAGGATTCATAGGATTTTTATGCTCCTCATTAATTGCTGTCGTTGTTGTTTAGTTCCTAAGTCATATCTGACCCTTTTATGACCATATGGACTGTAACCCACCTGGCTTCTTCTGTCCATGTGGTTTTCCAGACAAGGATACTGGAATGGGTTGGTATTCCAGGGGATCTTCCTGACCCAGGATTCAAATCTGCATCTCCTGCATTGGCAGGCAGGTTCTTTACCACTGAGCCACCAGGAAAGCTCCCTCAGTGATTTTTGTTGTTATTGTTATTGTTCAGTCACTAAATGTGTCCAACTCTTTGCGACCCTGTGGTCTGCAGCACACCCAGTTTCCTTGTCCTTCGCTATCTCCCAGAGTTTGCTCAGATTCATGTCCATTACATCTGTGATGCCATCCAACCATTCAACTTCTGTTGCCCCCTTCCCCTCCTGCCCTCAGTCTTTCCCTGAATGGAGGCCTTTTCCTGATGAGTTGGCTCTTCACATCAGGTGGCCAAAGTGTTGGAGCTTCAGCTTCAGCCTCAGTCCTTCCAGTGAATATTCAACATTGATTTCTTTTCAGATTGACTGGTTTGATCTCCTTGCAGTCTAAGGGTCTCTCAAGAGTCTTCTCTAACACCACAGTTAAAAAGCATCAATTCTTTGATGCTCAGCCTTCATTCTGGGCCAACTTTCACATCCGTACATGACCACTATACAAACCGTAGCTTTAACTATATGGAAATTTGTCAGCAAAGTGTTATCCCTGCTTTTTCAATACACTGTCTAAGTTTGTCATAGCTTTTATTCCAAGAAGCAAGTGTCTCTTAACTGCAAGTCTGCAGTCAGTATCCACAGTGATTTTGGAGCCCAAGAAAATAAAGTCTGTCACTGTTTCCACAGTTTTTACTCATTGATTATATGTCACCAGAAGTTTCTTTGTGCTTGCTTTCTTAAGCCAACAATCTATGAGACAGCAAATTTGAAAATGTAGGACTAGTAGTTAAACAATTTAAACCTCTGTAATAATCACAAACAGCATGGGGCAAAGGAGGTCATCCAAGTGATCAGCTGCCAGAGTGGCTAAGATACAAGCATGCTTCTCAGGTCCCTAGTATAGTCATATGCTTCAGATGCTCTCAAATCATTCCATTAATTCCAATAACTATATAGTTATTATTTTCTTAAAGTTGTAGACAGATGTTATTAGTGCCTCTAAAATTATGATCTCCTTGGTAAATTCTGTGACCTTCTAGATTCAGTTCAGTTCAGTTCAGTTCAGTCGCTCAGTCGTGTCCGACTCTTTGCGACCCCATGAATCGCAGCACACCAGGCCTCCCTGTTCATCACCATCTCTTGGAGTTCACTCAGACTCATGTCCATCAAGTTCGTGATGCCATCCAGCCATCTCATTCTCTGTTGTCCCCTTCTCCTCTTGCCCCCAATCCCTCCCAGCATCAGAGTCTTTTCCAATGAGTCAGCTCTTCGCATGAGGAGGCCAAAGTCCTGGAGTTTCAGCTTTAGCATCATTCCTTCCAAAGAAATCCCAGGGCTGATCTCCTTTAGGATGGACTGGTTGGATCTCCTTGCAGTCCAAGGCACTCTCAAGAGTCTTCTCTAACACCACAGTTCGGAAGCATCAATTCTTCGGCACTCAGCCTTCTTCACAGTCCAACTCTCATATCCATACATGACCACAGGAAAAACCGTAGCCTTGACTAGACGGACATTAGTCAGCAAAGTAATGTCCCTGCTTTTCAATACACTATCTAGGTTAGTCATAACTTTTCTTCCAAGAAGTAAGCGTCTTCTAATTTCGTGGCTGCAGTCACTGTCTGCAGTGATTTTAGAGCCCAAAAAAATAAAGTCAGCCACTTTCCACTGTTTCCCCATCTTTTTCCTATGAAGTGATGGGACTGGATGCCGTGATCTTCGTTTTCTGAATGTTGAGCTTTAAGCCAACTTTTTCATTCTCCTCTTTCACTTTCATCAAGAGACTTTTTAGCTCCTTTTCACTTTCTCCCAGAAGGGTGGTGTCATCTGCATATCTGAGGTGATTGATATTTCTCCTGGCAATCTTGATTCCAGCTGTGTTTCTTCCAGTCCAGCATTATAGTTGCTTCTTATTGTTTAGTCACTAAGTCACATCTAGCTTCTTTGTGACCGCATGGACGATAGCCCACCAGGCTTCTCTGTGCAAGAGATTTTCCAGGCAAGAATACTTGAGTGGGTTGCTGTCATCTCCAGGGGATTTCCCTGACCCAAGGATTGAACCTGTGTCTCCTGCATAGACAGATGGATTCGTTACCACCAAACCACCAGATATGCCCCTCCTACTTGGTTCTGTGCTGTGTGCAAAGCTTAGTCACTTAGTCATGTCTGAGTCTTTCTGACCCCATGGACTGTAGCCCATCAGGCTCCTCTGTCCATGGGTTTCTCCAGGCAAGAATACTGAAGTAGGTATGCATTCCCTTCTCCAAAGGATCTTCCCAACCCAAGGATTGAACCCAGATCTCCTGTGTTGCAGGCAGATTCTTTACTGTATGAGCCACCGGGGAAGCCCATGGTTGGTTCTACCACTCAGAAAGTTCTGAAGTTTCTCAAACTTCTGAGACTCCATTTTCTTTCCTGCTTCTCTGTAAGAAGTATTGTGAGGCTCCATTGTGGTAGTCAACATAAAATCACTGGTAACGTAAAAAGTGTATAAACCATTACCTTTGTGTTGATGGTTGTACTCTGTTGTTTACTCATACATATGATATCTTGCTAAACTTCCTATATATGATGATATATTCCCTTTGAATATTAGGTATAGATTAAAGATTGCCCATAAACTTTCACAGGCATTTTACCTTTATACTTTCACACTTTGAAGCTACTCTCATCTCTTTACTCTATAGATGTATCAAATTCATTACTAATAGTGCTGTGAAATTTTAGAATTACATCCCTCATATTCTTTCTTATTCCTTTATGAGGGCAGAGACTTTGTTTCATCCCTGTTGTATCTTCAGTATCTAAAACAATATCTGGAATAGATTTGAGTCTCATAAATAATTTGAGTGAATCAAAAATAATCCCATATGTTAATTTGCCTTTCATTATCAAAAGGAATATAGAAAGCTCATTAAATACATTATAATCAAAATGTATTTAAATACAGAAAATATGTAGGTTTCCAAAGGAAATCTACTTTTGCAGTTTTAATAAAATATAAATCTATCCACAGATCCTTTAGGGTCCTTGAGCCCTAGTTTTTAAAATATGGAAGACTATTTAACTTGTATCAGCAGGCACACAATCCATAACTCTGCAAAATTACAACAAGAAAAAAAAATGCAAGCTTTATTCGGTCTTTTTAATAAGGCCTTCCTCTGCACTTTTAAGTTATAGCAAAAAGATCAATAGATTTTTAAACTTTATTTTGGTTAAATTTTTTTTGGTTGCAACAAGAAAAACAGTTTGGGAAGATGCTAAAATATCATGCATTTGACAGGAAGAAAAGGAACAAGGGTAGCTCTGGGGATTTCATCTTTCCCTAGAGTAGAACACTTGATCAGGGCTCCCACTCACACATCCAAATTTCAGGCTACTAAAATAGAAATTCAGCTTGGATCACAGATGCATGCCTGAGAAGGTCAGCCAAAGTCAGAGAGTAGAATCATGCAGTAGAGCTATCAGTACTGAGAGCCACTGTTTAGTGCCAGGGTGATTTGAGAAGCTACATCATGAGATGTGTAGTCTTATTAATCTGACTTCAGAAAGTACATTTATTTTATATCTATTAATGTCTCAAAAGGAAATATTATACTAAAAGCTGCAGGACATCTTTGTGCACTGACCGTTAGATAAATTAACAATTATGAATTTTAATGTGCCAAAACTCCCATATTAATTAATGGCTTAATATCTCATGATACAGCAAATTTAATGCAGTGGCAAAATAGCATAGAGACTTAAGAGTATAGACCTTTGAACTAGACTTGCATGGCTTCATATCCAGCTCTACCACTTTATTGGCTATGAAAGTTTGGACAAATTGATCTCTGACTCTCATTTTTGCTGTCGATAAAGAGGAAGTTTATCGGTGAGCTTTTGCTGCAGTACAGACCACCACAAAGATCTCACTGACATGCCACAATAAGCATTTAGTTCTTGCACAGAAATCTGTGGGTAAGAGGAGTAGGTCTGATCCAGACTGGACTCAACCAGATGTGGGTTCAAGTGGAAGATGCATCTGGGTCTGTGCCTCATGTCTCATCTTCCTTGGACCTGTAGCTACCGGAAACATTTTTTTCTCAGAGACTAAGGCAAGATAGCAAGGAAGAAACCAAGTTGCTAAAGCGTACATATTTCAAGGCTCTGCTTGTGTGTTGTCTGCTGTTACCCCATTTCATCAAAGCAAGGAATGTGGCCAGTTCCAAACTCAAAGCAGAGAGGTGTATATGCACTTCCTGTGGTCATTTGGTAGGGAAAGGGAGGAGTAATCCAGGCTACCACAGGGGGTTGATATTAGTATCTAGTTAGTACAGATGTTTTAAGTTTAATAATATACTGTAAGAACTTAGAATAATACCTGGCACACAGTAAATGCTAAATAAATATTTGTTATTATTAGGCATACTCTTCAGCAGAA
>SJYC01085303.1:0-25862 GCA_006408675.1 Madoqua kirkii
AAAAAAAATGCAAGCTTTATTCGGTCTTTTTAATAAGGCCTTCCTCTGCACTTTTAAGTTATAGCAAAAAGATCAATAGATTTTTAAACTTTATTTTGGTTAAATTTTTTTTGGTTGCAACAAGAAAAACAGTTTGGGAAGATGCTAAAATATCATGCATTTGACAGGAAGAAAAGGAACAAGGGTAGCTCTGGGGATTTCATCTTTCCCTAGAGTAGAACACTTGATCAGGGCTCCCACTCACACATCCAAATTTCAGGCTACTAAAATAGAAATTCAGCTTGGATCACAGATGCATGCCTGAGAAGGTCAGCCAAAGTCAGAGAGTAGAATCATGCAGTAGAGCTATCAGTACTGAGAGCCACTGTTTAGTGCCAGGGTGATTTGAGAAGCTACATCATGAGATGTGTAGTCTTATTAATCTGACTTCAGAAAGTACATTTATTTTATATCTATTAATGTCTCAAAAGGAAATATTATACTAAAAGCTGCAGGACATCTTTGTGCACTGACCGTTAGATAAATTAACAATTATGAATTTTAATGTGCCAAAACTCCCATATTAATTAATGGCTTAATATCTCATGATACAGCAAATTTAATGCAGTGGCAAAATAGCATAGAGACTTAAGAGTATAGACCTTTGAACTAGACTTGCATGGCTTCATATCCAGCTCTACCACTTTATTGGCTATGAAAGTTTGGACAAATTGATCTCTGACTCTCATTTTTGCTGTCGATAAAGAGGAAGTTTATCGGTGAGCTTTTGCTGCAGTACAGACCACCACAAAGATCTCACTGACATGCCACAATAAGCATTTAGTTCTTGCACAGAAATCTGTGGGTAAGAGGAGTAGGTCTGATCCAGACTGGACTCAACCAGATGTGGGTTCAAGTGGAAGATGCATCTGGGTCTGTGCCTCATGTCTCATCTTCCTTGGACCTGTAGCTACCGGAAACATTTTTTTCTCAGAGACTAAGGCAAGATAGCAAGGAAGAAACCAAGTTGCTAAAGCGTACATATTTCAAGGCTCTGCTTGTGTGTTGTCTGCTGTTACCCCATTTCATCAAAGCAAGGAATGTGGCCAGTTCCAAACTCAAAGCAGAGAGGTGTATATGCACTTCCTGTGGTCATTTGGTAGGGAAAGGGAGGAGTAATCCAGGCTACCACAGGGGGTTGATATTAGTATCTAGTTAGTACAGATGTTTTAAGTTTAATAATATACTGTAAGAACTTAGAATAATACCTGGCACACAGTAAATGCTAAATAAATATTTGTTATTATTAGGCATACTCTTCAGCAGAAACTTACACAAAAGTTAAGTGTTCTGTATCTGTGACATAAAGTGGTTATTTGACAAGTATGTCACTTCATTTGAGTTAAACATACATACTTAAATTTAAGTAAAAACTAGTTTCTGTTTTTTAATTGTAGGTTAGATAAACAAGATTATATGTCTTTTAGACAATCCAATCAACTTCTGGGATAGAGTGATTACTGCCTTAGTTATTTAACTGATAGTAAAATCGTGAAACTACTAAAGGTTGAGTTCTGCCCTCTCATTTTAGAGATACTGTGTTGGATCAAGAATGGTGAAATATCTAAATCAAAGAGCTAAAGGTGGATAGATGGAAGACGGATGGTTAAGTGACAAATAGATAAGTAGTTAAATAGAAAATGGGAACACAAGGAATCACCTAGATTTCTAGAATTCTGTTGAGCTCAGGTGTTGTTTCCTTTAGTTTTATCTAAATACTATTTATCATATTTTTTCTTTCAATGAACTATACAAGAATAAATCATTTTAAGAGTCTTTCAAAATAATTTTTTCAACTTTTCCTTCAATTGAGAAGAATATTATTATTATAGAATAGGATTTATTTATAATGTTAAGAATAAAAACTAATCTTTACAGAAGATTACTTACCCTTTCATCTAATATTTTTGAGTACTTATGTGTTAGGCACTGGGCATACAGCAGGAAAAAAAAATTGGTCTTGTAAGCTTACATTACTTAAAGGAGACAGCCAATAAAGAAATAAATATGTATTATATTCCACAATTCTTTACCTGCAATTCTAAAATCTAAAAGCTCTGAAACAAAGTTTTTGCAACTCATATAAAGATAAAATCTGACCTAATATTAACTTGTTTAGTAGTAAAACTGATAAGAACTATTTGTTCTCTTTTTATAAATATCACTTAGAATATATCTTTTGCTTTTAAAGATATTGACATTTTATTTCAGAGTGCTCAGAGTTGAGAGAGAGAGTGCATAATTATGGTACATTTACCATATTACCTATAAAAACTCAATACTTAATTCCAAGACCCATCTGGTCCCTTAGGGATTATGTTGGGTTGTATAATATCTAGAAAGTACTCTGCCTGGATCTGAAGCAAGTATAGGTATAGAAAATGAGAGGAGTGAGTGATGGAGGGTGGGAAAGTTGTTTGGCTAGTAATAAAAGAAGACCTCTCTGGGTGGTGACGTTTGAGTTAATTCTTAAAACGTGTGGTGTTGCTGTCAGAGAAAAGAATGTTTCAGTCGTTGGGACCAGGCATGTGGCTATGTGGAGAAGTGTTCCAGTCTGAGGAAGGACCGGGGTCAAAGACCTAAACTGAAAGTGTGCTTAGCATATTTAAGGAAGAGCGAGATCGACTGGGATGCAGGACGCCCGGCAAGGAGAAGTGGGTTAGGATAGGTGTCAGAGGGCACCCAGTCATTTAAGGCAATGTGATCCTTTGGATTTTATCATGGATGCTCTAGGATATCTTTGAAGGATTTTGACTAAGAGTGTCTAAAATCCAATTTTCTTCTTAAAAGTAGTGGTCTGTTGAGCTGTAGATAATAAAAAGGACCTTCTTTTGCTCTGTGGATAATAGATTGTTATAGTACCAAAGATGAGAAAAAATAAATGATCATAACTAGATGAAATAGAAATTAAAAGGTAACTGGTCATTTTAAACCAAATAATCTTGATTGTACTTTAATTTTAAAATATCTTAGATATCCATTGAGTCATGCTGTACTTGAATTGATAACCTAAATATTATTTAACTATGATGTTTTTTCTTTCTAGATTTTTCTCTCATTATTAGGGCTGAGAAATTTAGCTTGGTCACAATAATAATACTATTCCCAATCTTCCTCCATCTTCCAGAGAGTTTTCTGTTCTGCCTGCTGGGAGACAACTAGAGGAAAGAGCCCTAAATTTGAAATGATGAGAATGAGTTTCTTGTGTTGGCCCTGCCACCAGTTGATTGTAAAAATGATTGAGCTGTTTAACCTGTCTGGATTTCAGTGTCCTATCCTGAAAGATTCGGGGATTGAGTCATCTGATATAGCTCTATCTTACCTGGAGTTATATATTTAGCAAATCCTGTGTGTAAGACTAAAATTCTGTGATTCCTAATGAGCCTCATTAAGAATCTCCAAATGTTCTTAAATAGAAATCTAAAGAAATGTAGAATAACTGGCTATCTGTCCAAAATTTATGCTTATTTCCTTTTTAACAGGACCAGGGAAATAAATATAAGAAGACAAGAACACAGAATATTAGAAGTGTAATCCTCCTCTAATGTCATCAAACACAAAGGAATGACTACCTTGACAGATGGCCACAGAGGATGTCAACAATTTTTTGGAGGCAAGTAATGAAATACATGTGCTAAGAGTTTTATATTATTAAGTATATAAAAACAAATATAATTATATTTTAGGAAAAATAAAAAGTATCTTTAATACTTTTTGTATCATAACTATTTCTCCCTTCCTTTTTTTCCCATGAGCACTATTTCATGTATAAAATTATTGTAAGCTGCTTTTACCCTAACCTGGAGTACTATATAGAATATAGGACTCATTATATCCCTAAATACAAAAACAATTAAATAATAGCAATTAAGTACCCATGTTTGAATACAGGGCTCTTTACATCTCTCTTGGACACATATATAACTACAAATACTAAAGTTATTCATGAAAGGACTGATGCTAAAGCTGAAACTCTAGTACTTTGGCCACCTCATGCGAAGAGCTGACTCATTGGAAAAGACTCGGATGCTGGGAGGGGTTGGGGGCAGGAGGAGAAGGGGACGACCGAGGATGAGGTGGCCGATTGGCATCTCCGACTCGATGGATGTGAGTTTGGTGAACTCCGGGAGATGGTGATGAACAGGGAGGCCTGGCATGCTATGATTCATGGGGTCACAAAGATTCAGACATGACTGAACTGAACTGAACTGATACCATATAGAAGGCTTCCCTGGGGGCTCAGAGGATAAAATGTCTGCCTGCAATGCAGGAGACCCGAGTTTGATCCCAACCCAGGTCAGGAAGATCCCTTGGAGAAGAAAATGGCAACCCACTCCAGTACTCTTGTCTGGAAAATCCCATGGACTGAGAAGCCTGGTTGGTAGGCTACAGTCCATGAGGTTGCAGAGAGTCAGACACGACTGGGCCACTTCACTTTCATTTTATACCATACATAATTTTTTGAAATTTCTGCATTTCCTACTTATTTTAAACAACTGTTCTAAAGTGCTCTGAAATCTTGAGATGTCATTCCTTTACATCCCTTTTGTTGTTTAGTCACTCAGTTGTGTCTGACTCTTTGTGACCCAATGGACTGCAGCACACCAGGCTTCCCTCTCCTTCACCGTCTCCTAGAGCTTGCTCAAACTCATGTCCATTGAGTCTGTGATGCCTTCTAGCCATCTTGTCCTCTGTCTTCCCCTTCTCCTCCTGCCTTCAATCTTTCTGAGCATCAGGGTCTTTTCTAATGTTTTGGCTCTTCAAATCAGGTAACCAAAGTATTGGTGCTTCGACTTCAGCATCAGTCCTTCCAGTGAATATTCAGAGTTGAATTCCTTTAGGATGGACTGATTTGATCTCCTTGCAGTCCAAAGGACTCTCAAGAGTCCTCTCCAATACCACAGTTCAAAAGCATCAATTCTTTGGCATTCAGCCTTCTTTACCATCTAACTCTAACATCCATACATGATTACTGGAAAAACCATAGCTTTGACTGTACGGATCTTTGTTGGCGAGGTAATGTCTTTGCTTTTTAAATTCTGGCTAGGTTTATCATAGCTTTTCTTCCAAGGAATAAGCATCTTTTAATTTTAGAGCTACAGTCACCATTTGCAGTGATTTTACATCCCTAGCAGCTTTATATTTTGTGAGAATCATCCATCCCAAGATCCCACTGAACTTTTCATTACTTTCACAACAGCTCTCATTGCTCCTACAAAAATAGCAGACCAAGAATTGTAGACCACAGTTCCATCTTCAAAACTGAAATTAATTGCATTACCCTCTAAAGGGGATTTGCTTGGAAAGAAATTGAGTGCATTATAAAGAAAAAAATAATAAATATAAGGAATCTGTCTTCTCCACTTTCATGAAAAATAAAGGATTTAGTAAATAATATGAAATGAAATAAAGGTAAACTCATAAAAACTTGAGTAGAATGCAGTAAAATTGAATTTCTCCAAGCATTTTATGCAAACAAAGAAACTGTAGGATGTTCAGAATTTTTTAATTTAGTGTTAATTCAACTCATAGGCCTAAGGTCATCCAGCAAATGAGTTTGCTTTTTAAGTTGAACATAAAGAACTGATTTCTAAGTGAAGGAGACCATAAATGTTTAAAAAGCCCAGTGTAGAGCTTCTGAATTTTCTTTCAGTAACTAGAGTCAAAATTAATTTTTGCTTTTCTGCTGGGGAAAATTTCATCTAATTACATTCAAATTATTCTGCAACTTTCTGGATAGCAAATCCTCATCACCAAAGAAAAGAAAAAGCAGCTGTGTTGCCCTTTCCTCATAGTTATAAGAATAGCATTATTATGCAGTCACTAGGCTTTATAGAACCATAAGTGATTATCCGCTGGTTGCCTTCTGGCAGAAAGACACCTAAACCTTTCTGAACTGCTGATAATGTATGCCTTCTCTTTTTAAGGATCTTCAAAGAAATAGATTTCATTGCTTCCTTCAGTAAACCAATATAATATAACAGCTGTCAGGAGTTAGGGAGATATTTCTTTACCCTTTTATTCAGTGACTGTTTCTAAAAATTCTCTTCTCAGAATTACATTTTAATCATGATGTAAATCTTCTCTTAATTTGGTAGATATAATTCACCTATTTAAGAAAATATTTCAATTGACCCATTGCTCAATTAATGAAAATAGTTCCCATAAACAATTCTTCCATATAAGTAACCTGTTGTTGAATTTGAATTTCTTTCTCTGATATTTCCCTTTTCAACTTATCCACATGTCATATCTTATTTTGGTCTTCAGTTATTCTGTAATCACAGCAGCATATCTTATGCCTTATAGCTGTAATTTATCTTTCTTCCACATTGTATTAAAAACCAGCTCTTTTTTCTCTTTGAGTTGCATTCTGTTTATGACCATGTCATTAATAAGCCACAGATATTTATAATTCGAATCCAGAGTGCTGACTCATTTCACATATTTTTAGATTTATTTGCAAAGTATGTTTTATAAAAAATTTAGTAGTTAGAAAGACAGTTAGAACCTAGTGGGTATGACTTATAAGCTTGCTATTCAAGAACACAAATTCATAGAGCAGATAGACTAACCACAGCTGTGTCACCCCCACCAGCTGTGTTAACTTGGGCAGATTATTGATTGTCTTTGTCCCTCAATTTGTACATCTTTAAATTTGATAATAATAATTATAAGGGTTAAATGGGACGGATAATGTAAGTAGATAGCTTAGCTGCCTAACACTTGTATAATTCAATAAGTAGGTGATACAGTTTTTCTACTTTTTGCAAAATGAATGTAAACAGGTTTCCTTGTCATAGTAGTAAGCTGAATTCCTGCAAAAGCAATAATGAATTTATCCATTATACTCATGCCAAATTTCTTTTGCATCATGTTTGTTGTACTGCTAGTAAATTTTATTCACATTGAAGTTTCCCAGTGAGCAATTTTAAAGTTTATTTTTAAAAATGTAGTTATCCAAAAATAATCATTAAAAAATGTATATATTTTTAAATTGTTGTTAACATTTTAGCCTCACGAAAACTATGTATATTCCAAATTTTTTAAGAAAGTTTACTTGGATATTCATAGAATCACTGCCTGCCCTAAAATTTTGACTTTATATCAACCACTGTTATTTGGAGAAATATCTCATGTGCAAGGCAGAATGATTGATGAATTTTCTCATTTGTATTAAATATCTTTTATATATACACTGATCAGATATTTATTTAATCTGAGAAACTGATTTGATATTTCACTGGAAAGATAAAAGTGAATAGGCAGTTTGGTTCTCTGTTAACGTTTCTGTAAGAAACTGGGTGGTTTAAATTAACAAAAATGTATTATCTCGCAATCCTTGACACTAGAAGTCTGAAGTCAGATTGTCCACAGAGGCATGCTGTTTTGATGACGTTGAGGAGAATCTGCTCAATGTCTTTTTCTTAGCTTCTTTGATGGTGATGTTCCTTGGCATTTACTGGTTTATAGACTTATCACTCCAGTCTCTGCCTCGCTCATCACATGGTGTTCTCCCTGTGTGTCTTTGTCTCTTCTCTTATTGTAAGGACACAATCATGTTGGATTCAGCATGACTTGATCTTAGTTTGATTATAATTGGTAAAACCCTATTTCCAAAATAAGGTCACATTCATAGGTGTTGAGTATTAAGATTTGAATGTATCTTTCCGGGGAACACAGTTCAACAATAACACTGTCTTTTTATGTACATATATATTCTGGGCATCCCATTGGTTCAGTGGTAAAGAATCTGCCTGCCAATGAAGGAGACACAGGTTCAGTTCCTGGGTTGGAAAGATCCTCTGCAGGAGGAAATGGCAACCTATTCCAGTATTCTTGCCTGGAAAATCCCATGGACAGGGGAACCTGGTGGCCTGCAATCCATAGGGCTGCAAAAGAATCAAGCATGCCTTAGCAACTGAACAACAACAACATGTGGTAAACAGATCATCAGTACACTTTTATCATCTCTTTTCTATATTCATTTCCCATGTATTTAGACAATTTTCATACATTTTACATGTAATAAAACTTATTCAGGGTGTGTACTCTTATTTCAGCCCTTCAATGAAAGGATTTTATATTTTTTCTTCTCTTTGAGCTTCTGAAAAGAAGGAAGGTAAAACATAAAATCCTATTGTAGGGTCCTTGTATTTTTCCATTCTTGCATGAAGCATGTAAAGTTTCCAAAACATACTTTTCTTGGAGATGAAACCTGCTCAAATTACTCTTTGCATGTAATAGGCACTGAATAATGTTTATGAATTAAATGAAGAAAGTTGTAATTATGCCCTTGCTTGTAGACAGCATCCAGAAGGATGGCTATTGCAAGATAAGCTAAAAAGAGCTCAGTTACAGACCATTCAAGTTAAATATTTTCCTTGAATTTGGTATAAAAGATAAACATGGGTAGGCACTAGAGAGTTTGCAGTGCATAAAAAATGAGGTATGTTCTCTATTTCCCAGAACTTAATCCTTAAAACTCAAGGCTTTGGCTTTTATTTTTATCTAATTCTCTAAAAGAAAATTGAAACTTTGTGGAGAAAAAACAAAAAACAAAATACATGTTGACTGTGTATTTCAGAAATGGGATCTGATTTTCCAAACTGTGGATCAGATTAGTAAGGTGGTGGCTCTTCACACATACCCTGGGAAAGTTTTTTAGAAACACAGATGTTTTGGTCCTGTCTCTACTGGTTAATCTTAATTCTGCCAATTACTAGTTGCAAGAGTTTGTGCATTATTTAGTCCACGAATCAAATTCAAGAGTAGTAGATTTTCCAGACAGGGAAAGACAAGTATTGTATTATATCCTCTAGGTGAAATCTAAGAAGATTAAACAAGGGAATTTATTTACAAATAGACTCACAAACTTAGGAAACAAACTTATGGTTATCAAATGGGAAAGAAGGGGATGGATAAATCAGGGATTTAGATTTAACATATACATAGTACTATATAGAAAATAGATAATAAGGATCTATCGTATAGCACAGGGAACTACATTTAATACCTTCTAATAACTTGTAATGGAAAAAGTCTGAAAAAGAATCAAGAATATATGTATGTGTATAATTGAATCACTTTGTTGTAACCTAAAACATTGTAAATCAGGTATACTTCAGTAAATAGTGGACTTTTGGATGAGAATGTACCTCACAAAAATTGGGAATAAAATATTTACTTAGAGATGTGCTGATCTAATTAGGAAAATTTGGAATGGAAAAATGCCCCTAGTTTTGAAATTTTAAAAAGGAAAATAAAACAATAAAGACTTTATAGTACAAAGAAGATCAGTAACAGTAAATGTCCTCTGTCTCTGGGGGAAAAAAAAATCTGGTAGAAATTTAAGGAAATTGTACTTTTCCCTCAACTGTCAATATTCAGAAGCCAAGGATACATGTGAAAGTGTAGTGGATTGATTTCTTAGGTTGGAGGATTTAACTTCAATGGAGTATTCCCAGTAAGACTGAATTACCATTTGCTAGGTCAGGAAGCAACAGTTAGAACTGGACATGGAAACAGACTGGTTCCAAATAGGAAAAGGAGTACATCAAGGCTGTATATTGTCACCCTGCTTATTTAACTTCTGTGCAGAGTATATCATGAGAAACGCTGGGCTGGAAGAAGCACAAGCTGGAATCAAGATTGCCCGGAGAAATATCAGTCACCTCAGATATGCAGATGACACCACCGTGATGGCAGAAAGTGAAGAGGAACTTAAAAGCCTCTTGATGAAAGTAAAAGAGGAGAGTGAAAAAATTGGCTTAAAGCTCAGTGTTCAGAAAAGGAAGATCATGTCATCCAGTCCCATCACTTCATGGGAAATAGATGGGGAAACAGTGGAAAGTGTCAGACTTTATTTTTTTGGGCTCCAAAATCACTGCAGATGGTGACTGCAGCCATGAAATTAAAGGATGCTTACTCCTTGAAAGGAAAGTTATGAGTAACCTAGATAGCATGTTGAAAAGTGGAGACATTACTTTGCCAATAAAGGTCCGTCTAGTCAAGGCTATGGTTTTTCCAGTGGTCATGTATGGATATGAGAGTTGGACTGTGAAGAAAGCTGAGTGCCAAAGAATTGTTGCTTTTGAACTGTGGTGTTAGAAAAGACTCTTGAGAGTCCCTTGGACTGCAAGGAGATCCAACCAGTCCATCCTAAAGGAGATCAGCCCTGGGATTTCTTTGGAAGGAATGATGCTAAAACTGAAACTCCAGTACTTTGGCCACCTCATGAGAAGAGTTGACTCACTGGAAAAGACTCTGATGCTGGGAGGGATTGTGGGCAGGAGGAAAAGAGAATGACAGAGGATGAGATGGCTGGATGGCATCACTGACTCGATGGACGCAAGTCTGAGTGAACTCCGGGAGTTGGTGATGGACAGGGAGTCCTGGCATGCTGTGATTCTTGGGATCGCAAAAAGTCGGACACGACTGAGCGACTGAACTGAACTGAACTGAGGACTATGACTATTAGTTATGGTGGTGATTAGGGCTAGGATAGGTGAGACTTATGGAATTCTTATGGATTAGGAACCTCTATGATCCTTTCCAATTCTGAATACTGTATTTGTAAATAGCAGTCTTTTCTTTGCACTTACTTATTCTTCTGTATGTTTTGGACACTTTTATGTGCCAGACACTTTACTGGAAAATAAAATGTATGAATATGAGGAAAAATAGAATATACTATATTTGATAATCACTACTTTATCACTGCTGATGGTGACTGCAGCCATGAAATTAAAAGACACTTACTCCTTGGAAGGAAAGTTATGACCAACCTAGGTAGCATATTCAAAAGCAGAGACATTACTTTGCCGACTAAGGTCCGTCTAGTGAAGGCTATGGTTTTTCCAGTGGTCATGTATGGATGTGAGAATTGGACTGTGAAGAAAGCTAAGGGTGGAAGAATTGATGCTTTTGAACTGTGGTGTTGGAGAAGACTCTTGAGAGTCCCTTGGACTGCAAGGAGATCCAACCAGTCCATTCTAAAGGAGATCAGCCCTGGGATTTCTTTGGAAGGAATGATGCTAAAGCTGAAACTCTAATACTTTGGCCACCTCATGCGAAGAGTTGACTCATTGGAAAAGACTCTGATGCTGGGAGGGATTGGGGGCAGGAGGAGAAGGGGACAACAGAGAATGAGATGGCTGTATGGCATCACCAACTCAGTGGATGTAAGTTTGAGTGAACTCCAGGAGTTGGTGATGGACAGGGAGGCCTGGAGTGCTGCTATTCATGGGGTTGCAAAGAGTCGGACACAGCTTAGCAACTGAACTAAACTGATCTGAACTTTGTCAACAAAGGTCCGTCTAGTCAAGGCTATGGTTTTTCCAATAGTCACGTATGGATGTGAGAGTTGGAATATAAAGAAAGCTGAGTGCAGAATAATTCATACTGTTCAACTGTGGTGTTGGAGAAGACTCTTGAGAGGCCCTTGGACTGCAAGGCGATCCAGCCATTCCTTCCTAAAGGAGATCAGTCCTGGGCGTTCATTGAAAGGACTGATGTTGAAGCTGAAACTCCAATACTTTGGCCACCTGATGCGAAGAGCTGACTCATTGGAAAAGACCCTGATGCTCGGAAAGATTGAGGCGGGAGAAGAAGGCGACGACAGAGGTGAGATGGCTGGATGGCATCACTGACTCGATGGACATGAGTTTGAGTAAACTCCAGGAGCTGGTGATGGACAGGGAGGCCTGGCATGCTGCAGTTCATCGGATCACAAAGAATCGGACATGACTGAGTTACTGAAATGAAATGAATGAATAGTATAGTGGAGGCAGTTAAATGACATAATTCTATTTCATTTTTATACATGTTCTTTTACCACTCAGGAGCTAACTGAAATGTATGAAAAAGGAATTTGGACGTCATTAAATGTTTAGAAAGACATTATGATTATTAGTAAAAGTGTCATTTTTTTAAGAACTGAAATATAGTTTATTTACAATATTAGTTTCAGATGTATAGCATAGTAAATCCTTTACATATATACTCCATTCAAAGCTGTTACAAGATAATGACTAATTCCCTGTGTTAAATACTATATCCTTGTTCCTTATCTCAATATTTTGTACACAATAGTTTCTCTGTCTTAATCCCCTACCCCTATTCTTTCCCCCTACCTTCCCTTTCCCTATTGGAAATCACTAGTTTTTTTTTCTATGAGTCTGTTTCTCTTTTGCTGTATACATTTATTTGTTTTATCTTTTAGCTTACACATATGATTTCATATGTTTGTCTTCTCTGTCTGATATATTTTATAAAGTATAGTATTCTCTAGATCCATCCATGTTGCTGCAAATGGCCAAATTTTATTCTTTCTTATGGCTGACATATTCCATTGTATAGATGACCTCATCGTATTAATTTGTCTGTTGACGGACATTTGGATTGCTTCCATATTTGGCTATTTAAATACATCTCCTTTGAACATGAGGTGCATGTATATTTTTGAATTTGTGGAATTTTTTTTTCCAGATATATACCCAAGAGTGGAATTGCTGGATTATATGGTAGTTCTATTTTTACTTTCTTAAGGAATCTACATACTGTTTTCCATAGTGGCTGCAGCAATGCCTATTTCTACCAAAAGTGTACAAGGGTTTCCTTTACTCCACATCCTTGTCAACATTTACTAATTTTAGACTTTTGATGATAGCCGTTTTGACAGTTGTGAGGTGATATCTTTTTGTTTGGATTTGTATTTCTCTAATAATTGGCCATATTATGCATCTTTTCATGCACCTGTTAACCATGTGAATATCCTTCTTACACAAATGTCTGTTTCAGTCTTTATCCCAGATTTTGATTAGGTGACATTTCATTTTTGATACTGCGTTTTATAAACTGTTTATTTATTTTGGATATTAGCTCTCTTGTCAGTTATATATTTGGCAAGTATTTTCTCCCATTTTGTAGATTGTCTTTTCATTTTGTATATAGTTTCCTTTGTGCTGCAAAAGCTTTTAAATTTAATAATGTCCCATTTGTTTATTTTTGCTTTTATTTCTTTTGCCTTAGGAGACAGATCCAAGAGAAATATTGCTACAGTTTATGTCAGAGTATTGTTCTTCTAGTTTTATGGTTTTAGGTCTTACGTTTATGCCTTTAATTCACTTAGGTTTCTTTTTGTATATGGTGTGAAGAATCTCATTCTAATCTCATTCTTTTTCATGTAGCTCTCCATTTTTCCCACCACCACTTATTGAAGAGAGTCTTTTTCTCCATTGTATACTCTTGCCTTTTTGTCATAGATCAATTGACCGCAGGTTTGTGGGTTTATTTCTGAGGTCTTAATTCGGTTCCATTGATTTATCTCTGTTTTGTGTCAGTATCATACTGTTTTGATTATTGTAGATTAAGTATAGTCTGAAGCCTGACTCAATGGACTTGAGTCTGAGTAAACTCCAGGAGTTGGTGATGGACAGGGAGGCCTGGCATGTTGTGATTCATGGAATCGCAGAGTCGGACACGACTGAGTAACTGAACTGAACTGAACTGAAGCCTGAAAAGATGATAACTCCAGCTTTGTTCTCCTTTCTGAAGGTTGTTTTGGCAATTTGAATTTTTTTATGGTTCCTTTTGAGTTTCAGGATGATTTGATCTAGTTCTATGAAAAATATCTTGGATATTTTGATAGGGATTGCATTAAATCTGTAGATTGCTTTGGGTAGTTATGGCCACCTTAATGATATTCTTCCAATCCAAGAGTACAGGATATCTTTCCATTTCTTTATATTTTATTCAGTTTCCTTCATCAGTGCTTTATAGTTTTCAGCCTATAGGACTTTCAGTTTCTTGGTCAAGTTTATTCCTAAGTGTTCTTTTTGATGCAGTTTTAAACAGAAATGTTTTTTAGTTTTTTCTCTCTCTGATGGTTCATTATTAGTGTGTAGAAAGCAAATTTCCTATATTGTGTACCCTTCAATTTTGCTGAATATATTTATTCTAATATTTTTTTAGTGGAGACTTTAGGGTTTTCTCTATGTAGATAGTATCATGTCATCTTCAAATAGTAATGGTTTTACTTCTCTTCCGATTTGGATGCCTTTTTTTTTTTAACCCTTGTCTGCTTGCTGTGGCTAAAACTTCCAACACTGTTAAAGTGGCAAAAGTGGGCATCCTTGTCTTGGGAGTGGGCATCCTTGTCTTATTCCTAAATTTGGAGGAAAGGCTTTCGGGTTTTCATCATTGAGTATGATTTTAGCTGTGCATATGTCATAAATGGTCTTTATTACATTGAGGTATGTTCCCTCTGTACCCACTTTGATATGAGTTTTTAATCATGAATGGATGTTGAATTTTGTCAAATGCTTTTTCTGTGTCTGTTGAGACGGTCATGAGATTTTTATCCTTCTTTTGTTAATGTGATGTGTCACATTGACTAATTTGTGATTACTGAACCATCCATGTGTCCCTGAAATAATTTAACTTGATCATGCTGCATGATCCTTTTTATATATCACTGGATTCAGTTTACTAACATTTTGTTGAAGATTTTTATATCTACATTAGTGTCTTTATCTGGTTTTGGTTATCAGGGTAATGGTGGTCTCATAGAATGAATTTGGGAGTATTCCATCTTCTTCAGTCTTTTGTAATAGTTTGAGAAGGATAGTTATTAACTTTTTTTGTTTGAATTCCCTTTGAAGCTGTCCAGTCCTAGACTTTTGGAAATTTTTTTAATTAAAAATTCAATTTCACTTCTAATGATCAACCTGTTCAAGTTATGTGTTCCTCTTGCTTTAGTCTTGGCAGATTGTATGTTTCTAGAAATTTGTCCTTATCTTCTAGGTTGCCCAGTTTATTGGAGAAACAGTGTCATCCTGATCTAGGATCTTTGAGGAAAAACTTCTTATACTTTCTACAATATGCAATTTGCTGTATCTCACGTTACTCTATTAATGGGTCAGACTCAGATCCTTACATTATTACTGTCATTGTCCTTTGTCTGCATGCTTGTTTACTGAGCATGCACTGATCAAGTTGCTTTTGATGCAGCTTTTGCTTGTTAATAGCTAAAATCTCAGGGCAAGAGACCAGTTTCCTGGAAGAAAAACTGCTGAGGATAGAGAGAATGGATCCATAAGAGAGAGGACTGAGTGTGATGGGCCTTGAAAGGCAGAACTTAATTGATTTCGGAGCCCCAGGAGGAAAGAGGAGAAACAAAACTCTCTAGTTATGACTTTAAAGAGCCAAAATGAAAATGCAGTAAACATTTTCTGCTGTATATTTAAAAAATAATTCAAGGATTAAAAAAAGTTCATAAGTTAAATGGTGATATGTTTATTTAGTAAACCTCCATATGTCTAGTTTTACTGCATTTTACTGAGACACTCTTTTTTTTTTTTTAATGTTTTTAACACCATAATAGTATTCAACATGTAATGTTAGTGAATGAGGAGAGGGACCATAGAAATGAATATACTTTTGGATAGTCAGCATTTTACTGGTAGGGTTCTCCAGAAGTAATGTGTTTTTATTAGGTTTTGTTTTTGAATTATAAAAGCAATACACACTCATGATTTTTAAGATAAGAAATATAGAGCATGAAAAGGTATGAAATAAAAAGTAAAATTTGAAACCATCCTGTTTCTACTTCCCACAGTAACTTCTGTTAGCTTTTTAAAATGTCATTTCAGAAATCTATTCATAGACAAGTGCATGTATGCACATACATGTGACACAGATATGCATACAAGCACATGCATATATTTTTCTATACCTTTCCTTTACTTAAACACAGCAAACTCTTTGTTCTTTGCTAGTAGCTTTTCTCCTATTATCAATCTCTTACTGATTTCTAAGAGCTCTTTGTATGCTAATAAAATATGTATATTTTATGCATTTCAGTTGTTTAAATTGAACATTGCTATTGCTAAGTCGCTTCAGTTGTGTCCAACTCTGTGTGACCCCATAGGCAGCAGCCCACCAGGCTCCCCCGTCCCTGGGATTCTCCAGGCAAGAACACTGGAGTGGGTTGCCATTTCCTTCTCCAGTGCATGAAAGTGAAAAAAGTGAAGTCACTCAGTCGTGTCTGACTGTTTGCGATCCCATGAACTGCAGCCTACCAGGCTCCTCCATCCATGGGGTTTTCCAAGCACGAGTACTGGAGTGGGGTGCCATCGCCTTCTCCGAAATTGAACATTAGTTTGTCTTTTAAGTTTGTCCTTCAACTTTATGGTAGTTTCTTTTTCTCACACTGAAATTTTTTATTTTAGTCAGTTTATCATTGTTTTCTATTACAGCTTCTGGAATTTATGTCCAAGATTATGAAATATGCAACATCATTTTATCTTTCCCATCTTTATGGCTAAATTTTTTATAACCAGCAGTTTTAGTTTCACAACAAAACTGAGAGGAAGGTACAGAGATTTTCCATAGACTCCCTGACCCCAAACATTCTTGGCCTCTCATCGTCAATATCCCCAAACAGGGTATATTTGTTACAATTGATGCACCTATTGACACATCATTATCATCTAGAGTCTACAGTTTACATTAGGGTTCACTCTTGGTATTGTATATTCTACAAATTTGAAAAAATGTATAATGCCATGTGTTCAACATCCATAGTATCACCCATAATATTTCACTGCCATAAAAATCTGTGCTCTGCCTATCCACTACCCCCAGAATTATTTTATAAATTTTTTTGTGTTTAAGTCTTTAAATCACCTGAAATTTTGCTTATATTCCAGCAGCTTTGATTGAAGGAACCATTTCTTAAAATGTCACCCTTACCATATATCAAAATCTTATATATATCATAGTGTATTTCAGGATTCTCATTATACATTTTCTGTTTTTCTGTTTCTTCTCTAGAAGTCTTTGATTACTATACCTTTAAAATGTTTTTAACATCTGGAATGACTGATGCCTTTTTTACTTCTTTTTTCTCAAAATATGTCAAGATAATGACATGTTATGAGCCGTATGAGCTTTGGTATCATCTTTCAATTCTCAAAATAAAAAAATTCTTACTGGTATTTTCATCATAATCTTATTAAAATAATATATTAATTTAGGAGAATCAGCAGTCTTCAAATATTGACTATATCTATTCTGAAACAAACTACACGTCTTACAGATATCTGGATTTGTTTGAATTATTTACTTTTCTTCTGTTTTTCTTATTAAATGGATTTATTTCTATTTTTTTTTAAACTGTGCTTCACTTATAAGGAGATGCCAGAAGCCAGCACGAGGAGTCCTGCCCGTGGCAAAGGTCATGAAGTTAAGGGGTCCGACAGGCAAAGGCGAGTCCGGTCTTAAGGGATCCTTGCTGAATCTTCTCGTGCATCTGCCCCAAAACCAGAGTCTGCCTGCCTTACTGCATTGTGCTTTTGCCTACTTTTCTGACATTAACAGGGAACTGCCCTCGAGAGGCACAGGAAGCTTAAAATATCCTAGGAATGTAGGGGCTTCCAAGGAGTCAAAATCATTAGAATAGGACTGATTAAGGGTTTCATTTGTTGAGCCAATACTTGTTGCCAAGTTTTCATATCTTTTATTTGTTGATATAGTTGGTATATAAAAAAAAACAAGTAGCAATGTAGATCTTTGTGTTAAGTACCTTCTTTGTTATAACCCACTGCACCTTTGTTCTACAGGGATGTAACTTTATTTAATACTTTGAGAGTGATGCAGATTAAAGAAAAAACACTTCAAGGGAAAAAGAGTTTTCTGGTTGATAAACATTTATCTAGGAAGAGAGCCATAAAAATGTTAACAGGCCTCTTAGCCAGAAGATAATGTAAACCACTTGAGACCTTTTGTATACAGGAAAGTATGCAAGAGGAAAGCCTGATCTCAATAAGGGTCAGGACTGCTGCCCCTGCATAACTCTGCATATTCCATTATTTCTTTATGTACAGCTTGGGGTATATAAGCTGCTTTTGAAAATAAAGCTGTGGGTCTGGCACTGATCCTTGGCTCTCCCCCATGTTGTTCTTTTCTCCCTTTTCTGGCTGAATTCCAATCTGGCACGTGGAGGCTCACTGTGTCTACTTATTTGCCCTGGCTTCTAAGACCCACGCGAGAGGGAGCCCAAGGCGGGGCACCCTCCGCTATTCAAGCAGGCGCTAGTGGCCTACATAGACGGTGCAAGTTTCTTGTCTTGAGACTTTATCAGCTTTCCATGTAGACCAAGGAATATCAGCCTCTTTTCTCTCTATTTTTTCACTACATTATTCTTCTCTAATCTCTCTTTAAATTTCTGATTAATCTCTCTTTAATCGCTGATTCTGTCCCCGCTTCGAATTACCCTGGATCCACTGGGGCTGGACTCCAACAAGGAGAGTCGTTGATTCCCTACACTTATTATATATAACCAGTTGCCTTTCTAGATTCTTTTTTTCCCCTAGTTTTCAATTGATTTTCTTTAAGTATACAGCATGTCATCATGGAAATCAGGATCTAATTGTCTCCTCTTTTTATTTTCCTGAGTATATTGAGATACAATTGACAAAACATTATGCAAGTTAAAGCTATACAGTGTGATGATTTGATGTATGTATATACTGTAAATGAATACCATAATGTTAGTTAACACATCCATCACCACAGATAGCTACTCTGTGTATGTCTTTGTGTGGTGAGACCTTGTAAGATCTGTTCTCTTAGTAACTTTCAGGTGTACAATATAGTATTATTAACTGTAGTCACTATGCTGTACATTAGATCCCTAGAGCTTATTTATCTTAAAACTGGAAATTTGTACCATTTCCCCAACCTCATCTGCCCCCACCCCTAGCAGCCCCAATCTACTATTGTTTCTGAGTTCTGTTTTAAGAGTCCGTGTATAAATGATTCCATGGTATAATGCCGATGGGGTTGATCCATGTTGTTGTCACAAATGGCAGACTTTCCTTCATTTTTACAAACAAGTACTATTGCATTTATTTTTCTATATATCATATTTTGTATATCCATTCACTCATTGGCAGATACTTAGGTTACTTACATGTATTGACTATTGTAAATAATGCTGCAGTGAACATGGGGATATAAATATCTCTTTGAGATACCAATTTCATTATCTTCAGCTATATACCCAGAAGTGGGGTTGCTGGATCATATGCTAGTTCTGCTTTAATTTCTTGCGTAACCACTATAGTGTTTTCCATAGTGGCTATACCAATCTACATTTCTTTCAACAGTGCACAGGCGTTCCCTGTTTTTCAGTCCTTGCCAGCACTTGTTTATCTCTTGGTGTTTCTTATATTAGCCATTCTACCAGGTGTATAATATGATATCTTATGGTTTTTATTTGTATTTCCCCAGTGATTAATGATGTGAAGCACCTTTTTATGGAACTGTTAGTCATTTATATATCTTCTTTGAGAAAAAAAATCAATTCCTTTGACCATTTTTAAAAGTTGAGTTGTTTGAGGGTTTTTTGCTGTTGAATAGAATGAGTTTCTTGTATGTTTTGCATATTAACCCTGTATCCGATAAATGATGTATAAATGTTTTTTCTTATTCTATTATGTTGCCTTTTCATTTTGTGGATTTTTTTTTTTTTTTTTTTTACTGTGTAGATGCTTGCTTAGTGAAGTCCCAATAATTTATTTTTGCATTTGTTTCTGATATCACATACAAAAAAAATCATTTCCAAGACCAATATCAAGGAGCTTTTTCCCTAAGTTTTCTTCTAGGAGTTTAATGGTTTCAAGTCATACATTAAGCATTTAATCCAATTAAGATTAGTTATTGTGAATGGTATAAGATAGAGGTCCATTTTCATTCTTTGGCAAGTGTATATTCAGTTTTCTCAACACCGTTTGTTGAAGACACTATCTTTTCCCCACTGATTTTCTTTGGTTCCCTTATCAACTTGGTCCCTTGCTGACTGAATGCATGGGGGTTTATTCTGGGCTCTTGATTTTGTTCCATTGGTCTCTGTGTCTGTTTTGTGTTAATACCATACTATTTTGTTACTAAAGCTTCTTAATATAGTTTGAAATCGGGAAACATGATGCCTCCAGCTTTATTCTTCTTTGTCAAGATTGCTTTGACTATTTGGGACCTTTTGTGCTCTATACAAATTGTTGCATTTTTTTTTTTCTTCTGTAAAAGTTGCCATTGAAGTTTTGATAGGGATTGTATTGAATCTAAAGATGGCTTTTGATAGTATGGATATTTTATTTAATATTAATTATTTAAATCCATTAACGTGAGATATCTTCCCATTCATTTGTGTTTTCTTTAGTATCTTTCATCAGCATGTTCTGGTTTTCAGTATATTGATGTTTCAGCCCCTTAGTTAAATTTATTCCCAAGTATTTTATTCTTTTTGAATCAAGTCATTTTCTTTATTTCATTTTCAGAGTGTTCATTGTATGTAGAAATACAACTGATTTTTGCATGTTGATTTTTCTCCTGCAGCTTTACTGAATTCTTTTCTTAGTTTTAACAGTTTTTTGGTGTAATCTTAAGATTTTCCCATTTACATAAGATCCTGTATCCTATGCATACAAAGAAAGTTTTATACCCTCTTTTCCAATTGGACAGCTTTCATTTCTTTTTATTGCTGATTGCTCTGGTTAGGACTTCCAGTACTATGTTGAATAAAAGTGATGAGAATGAGCATCATTTTCTTGTTCCTGATTTTAGTGGAAAGGTTTCAACCTTTCACTGTAAGTATGGTGTTAGCTATAGGCTTGTCATATATTGACCTTTATTATGTTGAGATTTTTTTTTTGTTAAAGAGTTTTTATCATGCAAGGATATTGGATTTTCTCAAATGGTTGCTTTTGGCATCTGTTGAGATGATCATATGGTTTTGGTCTTCATTCTGTTAATGTGATGTGTCACACTTACTGATTTGCATATATTAAATCATCATTACATTCCATGATGAATCCCACTTGTTCATTATGTATGATCCTTTTAATGTGTTGTTGAATTCACTTTGTAATGTTTTGTTGAGAATTTCTGCGTGTATTTTCAATAGGGATATTGACCTATATTTTTCTTTTCTTGTGATAGTCTTATCTGGCTTTGATATTAGGATAGGCTGGCCTTGTAAAATGAATTTAAACTTCTCTTCAGTTTTTTGGAAGGGTTTGTGAAGGATTCACTAGTGAAACCATCTGAGCCTACCTAGCCTTTTCTTTGTTGGGAGGTTATTGATCTTTGACTCTTATCTCCTTAATTGCTCTTTCATGTTTTTCTATGTCTTCATGATTCAGTTATGACAGATTGCATATTTCTATGAGTGGATCCATTTTTCTAAGTTTTCCAACTTACTGGCATATTATTGTTCATAGTATTCTCTTAGTATCTTTTGTGTTTCTGTGGTATCTGTTGTAATGTCTGCCTCTTCATTTATAATTTTATTTGAATCCTCTTTTTTTGCTTAGTCTAGCTAAAAGTATGTCCATTTGGTTTATCTTTTTAAAGAGCCAAGTCTTAGTTTTGTTAATCTTTTCTCTTATTTTCCTGTTCTCTATTTTGTGTATTTCTTCTCTCATCTTTATAATTTTCTTCAATAGAACCCCACTCCAGTACTCTTGCCTGGAGAATCCCATGGACGGAGGAGCCTGGTGGGCTGCAGTCCATGGGGTTGCAAAGAGTTGGACACGACTGAGCGACTTCCCTTTCACTTTTCACTTTCATGCATTGGAGAAGGAAATGGCAACCCACTCCAGTGTTCTTACCTGGAGAAGCCCAGAGACGGGGCAGCCTGGTGGGCTGCTGTCTGTGGGGTCACACAGAGTCGGACACGACTGAAATGACTTAAAAATGCTAACTTTGGACTTAGTTTGTTCTTTTTTCAAGTTCTTTGAAATATAATATCAGGTTGTTTATAGAGATCTATTATGTTTGCATTTATAGTTATAAAACTACTGCTTGAAATGCTTTCACTGTATCACACTAGTTTGGGTGCTCTCTATTTCCATATATATTTGTTTCAGCATTTTTTATTCCCCTTTTGAGTTCTTCATTGATCCATTGGTTGTTTAGGAGCATAAGCTTTAATTTCAATGTATTTGTCTATTTTCCAACTTTATTCCTGTAATGATTTCTAATTATGTACCATTATGATTGGAATGCATCCTTGGTATAATTTCTCTCTTTTGAATTTGTTGACATTTCTTTTGTAGCTTAACATATGATCTACCTAGAAAATGTTCCATATATACTTGAAAAGAATATATATTCTGTCACAACTAGGTGAAATGTTCTGTACATGTCTCTTATCTATTTCGTCTATAGTATTATTCAGATCCTAGAGAAGGAAATGGCAACCCACTCCATTACTCCTGCTTGGAAAATTCCCTGGATGGAGGAGCCTGGTAGGCTATAGTCCATGCGGTCACAAAGAATCAAACACGAGCAACTTCACTTTCTTTCTTTCTGAAGTTCCTTTTGGAGCAGGAAATGGCAATGAACTACACTGATTTTGCCTGGAGAATCCCATGGACAGAGGGGCCTGGTGGGCTACAGTCTATGGGGTTGCAAAGAGTCGGACACAGCTAAGCAACTAACACACACATACATTATTCAAATCCACTATTTCCTTATTTGATCTCTGTATAGTTTGATCGGTCCATTGTTGACTGGGGTACCTTTTCCTTCCTAATGTTGTATCTTTTCTTTTTCTTCTCCATTTTAATTGGCTAGTATATTCAGGAAATATTAATATAATTACTTTTAAAAGAACTATTTCTTTTTCCTTGACTGCTTTAAGATCTACCCTTTGTCATTGATCTTCAACAATTTGACATGATGTGCCTAGAATATCTTTTTTATATATATTTCCTTCTTGAGCTTTGCTCAGCTCTTTGGATCTGTAGGTTGATTTTTTTCACCACACATGGAAAATTTTCAAATATGTTTACTTATGCAAATATTTTTCCGCCTCCATTTTCTCTCTCTTCTCCTTAAGAGACTCAAATAATGTGTATGATAGATTACTTGATATTGTTCCATACGTTCATGGGTCACTGAGACTGGATTTATTTTTCCTAATATTTTTCTATCTATCCTTGAGAAATTTTTATTCATTTATCTTCAAGTTCTCTGCTGTTTCTCTGTCTTCTCCAATATGCTATTAAGGCCACCCAGTGAATTTTCATTTTGATACTGTACTTTTTTATTCTACAGTTTCAATTTGATTCTTTTTTTAAACATACATTGTGGTAAAATATACATATTATATTGAAAGTTGCTCAGTTGTGTCTGACTCTTTGTGACCCCATAGACTATTCAATGTATGGGATTCTCTAGGCCAGAATACTGGAGTGAGTAGCCTTTCCATTCTCCAGGGGATCTTCCCAACCCAGGGATCCAACCCGGGTTTCTTCAATTGTAGGTGGATTCTTTACCAACTGACCTATCAGGGAAGCCCAAAATATACATAATGAGGTTAACTATTTGTAAGTATATTCAGTTGTTCCTTATTGTCTCCATTTCCTGATAAATCTGTGTGTCAATTTATTATGACGGTATTTTCCTTTATATTCCTGATAAATTTTATAACATTTTTCTTAAAAATATTTGTGAGTCTTCTCAGAACCTGCTCTGTTGGAGGCTTTTGCTATGCCCTTTGGGTCACATTTTACAGTTTATTCTTGTTTTTTACTCTATACAGAATAGATGATACATGTTAGAGATTCTGGATTCCATTATCTTCTTCTGAAGAGTATTAACTTTTTCCTAACAATTAATCACTGGCTGCTAACCTTTGTCTAGTAAAGACTTGGTTTTACGTTAGAGTAGTCTCTTTGGGATTTGCCCTTAATTCAAGAGTGACTCTTTCAGTACAAGAATATAATCTTTACTCCTAAAATGTGGCCCTTGAGGGATTTCTGTGGAAAGCCTGGGTTTTTCACTAAGCTGCTTTAATTTGGTGCGATTCAAACTTCAAACTCTGTCTCACACAGTGAACAGCAGTAGTAATCCCTGTTTCAACCTTCCATCTGTTACTTCCCACTGGCCTCTTTAGCATATTCCCCATAAATGCACAGTTCAGGGCTCATCTGTGATAGGAATAGATGAGCAAATTATTAACACCTCCATGTTTCTCTCTTTTCTGAAATCCACCACCCTGAACATTCAAGTATCAACCATTCTCTCAGCTTTGAATTCTGTCTTCTGACACCTCAGCCAGTAAAAGTGTGGCTTTTACATTAATTCTAGCTTTTTCCCCATCTTTTTCCCTCAAGGGAACTCATATAAATGTAGATTTTGCCCAGTGATGTTCTTCTCTTTCAAGGGTAAAATTCTTTCTTTTCTGCCTATTTTTGGCCCCTCTCGATTGTGTTTTCAAATAGTTCTTTTTTATTTGTTTTAGTATTTTTCCATAGTTCATAATTATTATCAGTGGATTAACAAGTCTGAATCAAATATTCTTCATTTACCAGAATTGAATTTCCTGGGGTTTTTTATTTTCATATTTATCTGCTTCATTATTTTGCATTCATGTATATTATTTCAGTTCATGATCAGTTTAGTCACTTAGACCTAAATTTAATTCCTGGGTCTGACATTTATTATGTCATTACTTCAAATTTCTAATCTTTAGTGTCCTTATTTGTAAAATGGAAATGAGCCTATGTACCGTTAAAGGTTAGTTGCTAATATTAAATGTGAATATACATATGAAACCTGTGGCACAGGGCCCGGAACCTCACTGGCACTCATAGTGCTGCTAGTCTTCTTAACATAATGATTCATAAGATAGAAGGTTAACTATTACCATATGGGATGCCTTACCTAAGATTGTACTGCTAGGTAAGGAGTAAGATCTATAGGAGTATAGATTAAGTCAGTCAATTCTGCAAGATAATTATATGCCTCCCAGAGGTTCCTGCATCAGTGTTATCCATACACTAAGGAGAACCTATCAGATTATGATTCAAATAAGGAACAGAAAAGCAGGACCAGTAAGGTTGCAAGGTCAACGTTCTGGGCAATGTCCGTTTCTCTTCTTTGAGCATTTAAGAGCCAGCCAACTGACTGGTGACCAGAAAATACTACTGTAGCATTTCCTTTTTCCTCTCAGAGAATAATGAGACTAAAGTAAACTTCAGTGAGAATACTTAGGTAAAGTAAGTGGTGCTCATATACATGGTCAGTAAATAATGAGTACCACTGTATAATGAACTGTTCTCTCCTCTGGATTTATTTGTGACTCACAAATGGATAATTTGTACCCTAGACAAACATGGAATTTCAGAAACTGGTTATTGAGTGAGTTTTTCCATGAATAGTTAACATTAGTATTTCTTCTGTCCATTATGTATTGTTTAGGGTTGTATTTAAGCAATGCATAGGATTTTGTGTGTGTATGTGTGTGTAAGTATTTTGCTATAGTGTAGCAATTTAATGCTACAGATAAAAGGGGAAACTGGTTGATGTTCCATCAGCTCTCTCTCTCTCTTGTAAGCATTATTGCAGTTACTATTCCTATTTATGCCTGTTCAAATAGAAACCCATCAATCATGCAAGCTTAGGGCCAGATTCTGATCTCTAATGCATATTATGAATTGCAACATATTTTTTTCCACAAAAAAAAAATCTTCAGTTGCATCTGAGATTAAAATCTGTCCTTTCAAACTCATTTTATTTTTATCTCGACTAAAAAGCAAAATGCAGTGTCAGAAGAGGAAATAAAATAATTCCTGAAAAAATGTGGGTTCTTTTTTTTATACATAATTCTTATAAAATCAGGCATTCATATTTCAATAATCATAATAATGACTGAGAGAAAATAGATAAATTATTATTTATTCCTTTAAAATGGAATCTTTTATCCTTTTGCTGTCATATGCACAAACTCAGATTGTAGGGAAAGGCCTGTC
>SJYC01085304.1:0-18652 GCA_006408675.1 Madoqua kirkii
AAAGCCTATTTACAAAGAACATGAAATTTATAAGAATATATTTTATATTTTCCTCTGTAAAAATGTAACAATTTTATTAAAACTTACCAATAGATTAAAATACTAAGACTGTCTTACTTGGAGCATTTATTTTTTTTTTTACATATAAGATAATTGCAAAGCAGATTTTAAAATAAAATCTATATTTACATTTTTTCTCATCTCAAGATTTTTGATTCAAACTGTGTTTATTGAGAACTTTTTATAACATCATACTGCTATGCCTTTCTAGAGAGTATTAAAAAAGTGCATATAGCACACCTTGCATTAAAGAAGTATGTAGCTAGTAGGACAAACAAAAGCACACTTGTCACACCTGGATGTGAACAGAGTGGAGAAACTTTCAGAGTATAGTTTCCAACAGTAAGCTCTTAGAGCAGTGTTGTTGTATGCTGCTTATTTCAGAATTACAAGTGATCTTTAAGATTGCCCAGCACAGTGCCTGGAGCATAATAGGTGTTCAGTGACTGCTGAAAGAGTAGATGAATATTCTCTCATACTTGAGATTGGATACAGGCTAGGACTATTCTGAGTCTAGGTATGTGTGCTGACTGTGACTAAACCAGTTATTTTAGAATTAAAGTAATTTTATATGGGCTTCCTTCATTGGCTCAGATAGTAAAAAATCTGTCTGCAGTGTGGGAGACCTGGGTTCAGTCCTTCAGCTACAAAGATTCTCTGAAGGAGGAAATGGCAACCCAGTCCAATATTCTAGCCTAGAAAATTCCATGGACAAGGGGCCTGGCGAACTACAGTCCATGGGGTTGCAAAGAGTTGGACACAACTGAGGAACTCAGCACAGCATAATTTTGCATGGATTTTACCATCTTTGTGACCTTGGATGCCTCTGTTTTTAACTCAGTTTTCCTCATGTGTGCTGTGTGACCGTAGTATCTTATCTCATAAATTTATCGTAAAGAGTAAATGAAATGATATATTTCAGGCCTATTTATAGTGGCTATAATAGTTTAGGTTACAAAAAATGTACAGTTTTACAACTACCGTGAGTATTCTGATTATTTTTACAAATGAGAGAAAGTACCTATTATGAAATAGAAGTAGTTAAACCATAACATTGACATTGCATGTAAGTAGCAGAATTTTAACTCCAAATGGAGTAATAGTTCATTTTATCTATAATATTTGATTTTTTAAATAAGGGAAAATATTATGAGTTATAAATACATTTATTATTTGATTTTGTACTTGACAATTGTGTCTTTGTATAGTGAAAACTAAGTCACTTAGGAATGACTTTCACTCATTCCACGATTATTAATTGAGCATCTGCTCTTTACCAGGCATTATGTATGCACTGATGATAGCAATGAACATGACTAACATGCCTTCAAGAAATACTAGTTCATTTTTCACAGACCTAGATTTGGAAGTCCAGCCCTTCATAGATGGCTCACAGGCGATGAGCAGTGTCCTAGACGTAGATGTCACATGAATAACAGTTTCTTTTTTGCAATTCATGAATTATGACAAGACCAGACACCAATGGTCTTGAGAAGTTACATTTTAGCCCACATTCCTGAAAGTTATATGTAATTGTTCTCCTCAGTCATTTTAAGGGAAAGATCCATTTTTGAGTCTGCTTTAAGAAATTATGAAGGCTTAAGTACAAATAAAGTGAGCTCAGGAAGTACATGATCACAACTGAATCTAACTCTACTGTTCCAGTTCTGTTATTTATCTAGGCTACATTAAGTAAAAATAATTAAGTTTCCCTATCTTTTGTATATTAGAAAAGCTGGACTGTGCATAGGTACCGAGGTTCACAGCTATTTTCTGTTTGAAACTTTTCTTCCTGCTTCTCCACCATTAATCACCTTATTGCTAACTATGTGAAAGAACTTTGTTGATGAAAACAGTATATTAAACCTCAGAAAAGCCTATATGTCCTTTCCTTCTCTGCTTTCCTATTTATTGTTTGAATGAAACAAAATTATTTTTGAGAGAGACTGAACAAATTAAGCATTTTCAGTTTTGTTTTGAGTTTAATTTCTTACCAGTAGAAAGATTTGAGCAAATATGCTTGCCCCTTTTTGCCCAGCTATACAGTGCAAATGATAAACTTCTACTGGATTGTATTGTGATTCATAACTCAAAATAAGAGTGAGGCTTTAGAAAGTATGAACTTTTACATAGCTAGCTATTGTTTTTATTGGCAAAAAAGAATGAACTGTTACAACCACAACTATTAATTAAGCATTTTCTAAGTGCCATATGCTTCATATACATTGTTGCTGTTGGTAGTCTGCACTGTAACTCTGCATGATACGAATAATTATTGCCTAATTATAAATAAAAGAATATGGTCTTCAAAAACAATAACTGACCTTTCCACAGGTATTTGAAATAGTCAACTCCACAGCTAGACTTCAAACCCATGTTTATGTCAATCTGAATCCAGTGCTTGTTTCACCATATTGCCCCTCTCTATTGGATACTAAAATACAGGAGTGGAGTGAGAAAGCATATGTAGCCTTCAAGTCCCTGTTATGGCCTTACTCTTTTCTCCTCTTTTTAAAAAATTTACTCATTATAGGTACATGTTAATCAAATAATACTGAGTGTCCCCTCCATAGGAATCCACTTGAAGATAACTGCTTTTAGTTCTCAATTGCTTTAAATTTTTTCAAGTACTTAGCCACCTAATTGTAAATCATGTGTGTTTTATCACTGCTATGTCTGTGTTTACCAATGGTAGACATTATTTATTGATAGAAATTATATTTTATCATAGATGATGACTTAGCTCACTTGCCCCAATCTTGCAATATAGTTTTAAAAATTAACATTTACCTTATTGATGTTATATAAATATTATTCACTGTAAAACCAAGTAATACATTGTAATTACAGTTTCTTTTTTTTGTAGCACTTTTTATTGCCTCAAGTTTTTTTCATTCTCTGTTAAGAGCTTTCTATAATTAGAAAGAAATTTTGTTTTCACCTATTCCTTTTCCTATCTCTATCACTATTCTTTGAAACTGAGATTGATATAAATGTTCATTTTTACCCAGTTTCTTTATTAAACCTGTGGCATGCACTATTCTTTGAAACTGAGATTGATATAAATGTTCATTTTTACCCAGTTTCTTTATTAAACCTGTGGCATGTTGTCTTGCAGACTCTGCAACTGATCCCTGCCAGAAATTCATTTTAATTCTTAAAGAGCCAATGCTCTTGCTTGCAAAATTTTGCCAAAATCCACATTTAAAACATCTTTTGATAGACAAATTTAAACAAAGATCTTTGCTCTTTTCTTCACAGTAAATAGTTTCTATGGTAGGAGCAGGATTTTATTTTAATTAGTAAGTATTTTAGGTAAATTAGCAGTGGCTTTCAGCACAGCTTAGAAATATGTATAATGATACCCTCTTGGTTAGTGGACCTCCAAAATATTGAAATGGTAGATGGCATCAGCTGTTCATTTGATCCCTCAAAAGAGCTGTCCTTTCGCAGCATATAGAAACAGCTAGAGAAGATGGTAGCTCAAAGCCAGTGAGAATATTTAGTCCCTTTAAGAAATATTGTTGTTTTTCAATGCCTAGGTTGTGTCTAACTCTTTGGAACCGAATGGACTGTAGCCTGCCAGGCACCTCTGTCCATGGGATTTACTGGGCAAGAATACTAGAGTGGGTTGCCATTTCCTCCTCCAGGGGATCTTCCCAACCCAAGGATCAAACTCATGTCGCCTACATTACAGGCAGATTATTTACCACTGATCCACCAGGGAAGCACTTAAGGAATATAACAATTACTTTGAATCTACTTCAGTTTATTTCACTCTCTCAGTCGTGTCCAAGTCTTTGTGCCCCCATGGACTGCAGCACGCCAGGCCTTCCTGTCCATTACCAACACTCAGAGCCTACTCAAACTCATGTATATCATGTTGGTAATGCAATCCAACCATCTCATCCTCTCTCGTCCCCTTTTCCTCCCGCCTTCAATCTTTCACAGCAACAGGGTCTCTTCGAATGAGTCAGCTCTTCACATCAGGTATTCAAAATATTGGACTTTCAGCTTCAGCATCACTCTTTCCAATGAATATTCAGGACTGATTTCCTATAGCATGGACTGCTGGATCTCCTTGCTGTTCAAGGGATTCTCAAGAGTCTTCTCCACATCATAGTTCAAAAGCATCAATTCTTCAGTACTCAGTTTTCTTTATGGTCCAACTTTCTCTACTGGAAAAAACATAGCATTGACTAGAGGGACCTTTGTTGGCAAGGTAATGTCTCTGCTTCTTAAAATGTTGTCTAGCATAGTCATAGCTTTTTTCCCAAGGAGCAAGCATCTTTTAATTTCATGCCTGCAGTCTCCATCTACAGTGATTTTGAAACCCCCAAAAATAAAGTCAGTCACTGTTTCCATTGTTTCCCCATCAACTTGCCTTGAAGTGATGGGACCAGATGCCATAATCTTAGTTTTCTGAATGTTGAGCTTTAAGCCAACTTATTCACTCTCCTCTTTCACTTTCATCAAGAGGTTCTTTAGTTCTTCTTTGCTTTCTGCCATAAGGGTAGTGTCATCTGCATATCTGACGTTGTTGATATTTCTCCCAGCAGTCTTTACTGAAGCATGTGCTTCATCCAGCCCAGCATTTTTCATGATGTACAGTGCTTATAAGTTAAATAGGCAGGTGACAATATACAGCCTTGACATACTCCTTTCCCAATTTGGAACCAGTCTGTTGTTCCATGTCCAGTTCTAATTGTTGCTTCTTGACCTGCATACAGATTTCTCAGGAGGCAAGTCAGAAGGTCTGGTATTCTCATCTCTTGAAGAATTTTCCATAGTTTGTTGTGATCCACACAATGAAAGGCTTTGGCATAGTCAGTAAAGCAGAAGATGTTTTTCTGAAACTCTTACTTTTTCAATGATCCAGCAGTTGTTGGCAATTTGATCACTGGTTCTTCTGCCTTTTCTAAATCGAGCTTGAACATCTGAAAGTTCACAGCTGACATACTTTTGAAGCCTGTCTTGGAGAATTTTGATCGTTAGCTAGTGTGTGAGATGAGTCCAATTGTGCAGTAGTTTGGAAATTCTTGGGCATTGCCTTTCTATGGGATTAGAATGAAAACTGACCTTTTCCAGTCCTGTGGCCACTGCTGAGTTTTCCAGATTTGGTGGCATATTGAGTATAGCACTTTCACAGCATCATGTTTAGGATTTGAAATAGTTCAACTGGCATTCCATCACCTGCACTAGCTTTATTCATAGTGATGCTTTCTAAGGCCCACTTGACTTCGCATTCCAGGATATGTCTGGCTTCAGGTGAG
Organism: Madoqua kirkii; assembly: GCA_006408675.1. NCBI lineage: Eukaryota > Metazoa > Chordata > Mammalia > Artiodactyla > Bovidae > Madoqua > Madoqua kirkii. The sequence continues at coordinate 5,334 of SJYC01085304.1, forward strand.
TAATCACACCATCATGATTATCTGAGTCATGAAGATCTTTTTTCTATAGTTCTTCTGTGTATTCTTGCCATCTCTTCTTAATATCTTCTGCTTCTGTTAGGTGTATACCATTTCTGTCCTTTATTGTGCCCATCTTTGCATGAAATGTTCCCTTGGTGTCTCTAATTTTCTTGAAGAGATCTCTAGTCTTTCCCATTCTGTTGTTTTCCTCTGTTTTTTTGCACTGATCACTGAAGAAGGCTTTCTTATCTCTCCTTGCTATTCTTTGGAACTCTGCATTCAAATAAGTATATGTTTCCTTTTCTCCTTTGCCTTCTGTATATTTTCTTTTCTCAACTATTTGAAAGGCCTCCTTGGAAAACTATTTTGCCTTTTTGCATTTCTTTTTCTTGTAGATGGTATCGGTCACTGCCTGCTATACAGTGTCACGAACCTCTGTCCATAGTTCTTCAGACATTCTGTCTATCCGATCTAATCCCTTGAATCTATTTGTCATGTCCACTTTATAATTGTAAGGGATTTGATTTGGTCATACCTGAATGGTCTAGTGGTTTTCCCTACTTTTTTTCTATTTAAGTTTGAATGTGGCAATAAGGAGCTCATGATCTGAGCCACAGTCAGCTCCCGGTCTTGTTTTTGCTGACTGTATAGAGCATCTCCATCTTTGGCTTCAATGAATATAGTCAGTCTGATTTTGGTATTGCCCATCAGGTGATGTCCATGTGTAGAGCCTTCTCCTTCATTGTTGGAAGAGGGTGTTTGCTGTGACCAGTGCATTCTTTTGGGAAAACTCTGTTAGCCTTTTTGCCTGCTTCGTTTTGTACTCCGAGGTCATATTTACCTGTTACTTCAGGTATCTGTTGACTTCCTACTTTTACATTCTAGTCACCTATCATGAAAACAACATCTTTTTTGCGTGTTAGCTCTAGAAGTTCTTGTAGGTCTTCATAGAACCATTCAACTTCAGCTTCTTCAGCATTACTGGTTGAGGCATAGACTTGGATTACTCTGATATTGAATGGATTGCATTGGAAATGAATGGAGATCTTTCTGTCATTTTTGAGAAATAATCCAAGTACTGCGTTTGGACTCTTTTGACTGTGATAACTACTACATTTCTTCTAAGGGATTCGTGCCCACAGAAGTGGAAATAATGGTCATCTGAGTTAACCCATTCCAGTCCGTTGTAGTTCACTGATTCCTAAAATGTTGATGTTCACTCTTGCCATCTCCCATTTGACCACTTCCAATTTGCCTTGATTCATGGACCTAATGTTCCAGGTTCCTATGCATTATTGCTTTTTACAGCATCACACTTTACTTCAATCACCAGTCACATCCACAACTGGGTGGTGTTTTTGCTTTGGCTCCATCTCTTTATTCTTCCTGGCATTATTTCTCCCCTGATCTCCAGTAGCATATTGGGCATCTGCCAACCTGGGGAGTTCCTCTTTCAGTGTCCTATCATTTTGCCTTTTCATACTGTTCATGGGGTTCTCAAGGCAAGAATACTGAAATGGTTTGCCATTCCCTTCTCCAATGGACTGTGTTTTGTCAGAACTCTCCACCATGACCCATCCGTTTTGTGTGCCCCTACATGGCATGGTTCAGTCTCATTGAGTTAGACAAGGCTGTATTCCACTTGATCAGATTGGTTAGTTTTCTGTGATTGAGGGTTTTCATTCTGTCTGCCCTCTGGTGGAGAAGGATAAGAAGCTTATGGAAGCTTCCTGATAGCAGAGACTGACTGAGGGGGAAACTGGGTTTTGTTTTCATCACTGAGGCCATGCTCAGTAAATCTTTAATCCAATTTTCTGTTGACGGGCAGGGCTGTGTTCCCTCCATTATTTGACCTGAGGCCAAACTACGGTGGAGGTAATGAAGATAAGGCAACCTCTTTTAAAAGGTCCCACACACGTACTGTGCATACAGTGCCCCCAACACTGCAGTAGGCCACCACCACCCATGCGTCTGTCAGAGACTTCTGGACACGGGCAAGTCTGGGTCAATCTCTTGTGGGGTCACTGCTCCTTTCTCCTGGGTCCTGGTGTGCATAAGGTTTTTTGTGAGTGTGCCCTCCAAGAGTCTTTCCCAGTCCTGTATAAGTTCTGGCTGCTCTGTGGTGGGGTTAATGCCGACCTCCTCCAAGAGGGCTTATGCCATACCCAGGTCTACTGCCACCAGGGCACCTGCCCTGAAGCAGCCACTGCTGACCCATACCTCCGCAGGAGACACTCAAACACAGTTCTGTCTCAGTCTCTGTGGGGTGTCTGGGTCCTGGTGCACACAAGGTTTGTTTGAGCCCTCTGAGCATCTCTGGCAGTGTTTGATTCTGAACTTGATCTTACCCCTCCTGCCATCTTGCTGGGGCTTTTCGTTTGCCCTTGACGTGGGGTATCTCCTCAGAGTAATTGCTGCACCATGCAGCCATCACTCCAGCCCCACACAGCTGCCACAATTAGTCACAAATAACAGATATCAGTCTTTCTCTCTTTAGTTGCTAAGTTGTGTCTGACTCTTACAAACCCATGGATTGTAGCCTGCCAGACTTTTCTGTCCATGTTATTATCCAGGCAAGAATACTGGAGTGGGTTGCCATTTCCTTCTCCAGGGAATCTACCAACCCAGGAATCGAACCCAGGTCTCCTGCATTGCAGGCAGATTCTTTACCAACTGCGCTATGAGGGAAGCCCTTTAAATCTACTTAGCATCTTTGGAATAAGTTGTGTAGTATATTGTGCATACTGAGAATATTTTGAAGTCCCACTATACCTAATGACTTATAAATCCTAAATCCACTGGTTCTAGTAATCCCTGATGATGGAATCTATAAAAAAGAAATGAGTATGTCAGACCTTGGATATATGTCATGTTGAGTCTATTTAAATTATGTATTAATAAATAATGTAAGTGAAATAGTGAGTGAAGGTCTGCAATCAGACATTTCATATTCAATAAAGTGTGTTAAAATACACTTTCAGGGTATCTCTCAGAAAGTAAGATTCTAAACTGAACAAAAGAGAAACAAATTCAAGGTTTGCAAAACAGTGTTTCCTTTTGAAAAGTTTTTTGATGAAGAGCTATAATTAACGTGTTAAATTCTACCTGATACAGTGTTTATTTTTTAAAACAATGTTAGACAGTAGGGGAATATGAGTTAAGTATAATACTACTTTGTAAAAATAAAAATATATATCAGATGAGAACAAATTATTAAATGTCTTTTCAGTAGAGTTATTTTGAGTTGGGGAGATGTGTATAAGAGACAGCTGCTATACAGTGTCACGAACCTCTGTCCATAGTTCTTCAGACATTCTGTCTATCCGATCTAATCCCTTGAATCTATTTGTCATGTCCACTTTATAATTGTAAGGGATTTGATTTGGTCATACCTGAATGGTCTAGTGGTTTTCCCTACTTTTTTTCTATTTAAGTTTGAATGTGGCAATAAGGAGCTCATGATCTGAGCCACAGTCAGCTCCCGGTCTTGTTTTTGCTGACTGTATAGAGCATCTCCATCTTTGGCTTCAATGAATATAGTCAGTCTGATTTTGGTATTGCCCATCAGGTGATGTCCATGTGTAGAGCCTTCTCCTTCATTGTTGGAAGAGGGTGTTTGCTGTGACCAGTGCATTCTTTTGGGAAAACTCTGTTAGCCTTTTTGCCTGCTTCGTTTTGTACTCCGAGGTCATATTTACCTGTTACTTCAGGTATCTGTTGACTTCCTACTTTTACATTCTAGTCACCTATCATGAAAACAACATCTTTTTTGCGTGTTAGCTCTAGAAGTTCTTGTAGGTCTTCATAGAACCATTCAACTTCAGCTTCTTCAGCATTACTGGTTGAGGCATAGACTTGGATTACTCTGATATTGAATGGATTGCATTGGAAATGAATGGAGATCTTTCTGTCATTTTTGAGAAATAATCCAAGTACTGCGTTTGGACTCTTTTGACTGTGATAACTACTACATTTCTTCTAAGGGATTCGTGCCCACAGAAGTGGAAATAATGGTCATCTGAGTTAACCCATTCCAGTCCGTTGTAGTTCACTGATTCCTAAAATGTTGATGTTCACTCTTGCCATCTCCCATTTGACCACTTCCAATTTGCCTTGATTCATGGACCTAATGTTCCAGGTTCCTATGCATTATTGCTTTTTACAGCATCACACTTTACTTCAATCACCAGTCACATCCACAACTGGGTGGTGTTTTTGCTTTGGCTCCATCTCTTTATTCTTCCTGGCATTATTTCTCCCCTGATCTCCAGTAGCATATTGGGCATCTGCCAACCTGGGGAGTTCCTCTTTCAGTGTCCTATCATTTTGCCTTTTCATACTGTTCATGGGGTTCTCAAGGCAAGAATACTGAAATGGTTTGCCATTCCCTTCTCCAATGGACTGTGTTTTGTCAGAACTCTCCACCATGACCCATCCGTTTTGTGTGCCCCTACATGGCATGGTTCAGTCTCATTGAGTTAGACAAGGCTGTATTCCACTTGATCAGATTGGTTAGTTTTCTGTGATTGAGGGTTTTCATTCTGTCTGCCCTCTGGTGGAGAAGGATAAGAAGCTTATGGAAGCTTCCTGATAGCAGAGACTGACTGAGGGGGAAACTGGGTTTTGTTTTCATCACTGAGGCCATGCTCAGTAAATCTTTAATCCAATTTTCTGTTGACGGGCAGGGCTGTGTTCCCTCCATTATTTGACCTGAGGCCAAACTACGGTGGAGGTAATGAAGATAAGGCAACCTCTTTTAAAAGGTCCCACACACGTACTGTGCATACAGTGCCCCCAACACTGCAGTAGGCCACCACCACCCATGCGTCTGTCAGAGACTTCTGGACACGGGCAAGTCTGGGTCAATCTCTTGTGGGGTCACTGCTCCTTTCTCCTGGGTCCTGGTGTGCATAAGGTTTTTTGTGAGTGTGCCCTCCAAGAGTCTTTCCCAGTCCTGTATAAGTTCTGGCTGCTCTGTGGTGGGGTTAATGCCGACCTCCTCCAAGAGGGCTTATGCCATACCCAGGTCTACTGCCACCAGGGCACCTGCCCTGAAGCAGTCCACTGCTGACCCATACCTCCGCAGGAGACACTCAAACACAGTTCTGTCTCAGTCTCTGTGGGGTGTCTGGGTCCTGGTGCACACAAGGTTTGTTTGAGCCCTCTGAGCATCTCTGGCAGTGTTTGATTCTGAACTTGATCTTACCCCTCCTGCCATCTTGCTGGGGCTTTTCGTTTGCCCTTGACGTGGGGTATCTCCTCAGAGTAATTGCTGCACCATGCAGCCATCACTCCAGCCCCACACAGCTGCCACAATTAGTCACAAATAACAGATATCAGTCTTTCTCTCTTTAGTTGCTAAGTTGTGTCTGACTCTTACAAACCCATGGATTGTAGCCTGCCAGACTTTTCTGTCCATGTTATTATCCAGGCAAGAATACTGGAGTGGGTTGCCATTTCCTTCTCCAGGGAATCTACCAACCCAGGAATCGAACCCAGGTCTCCTGCATTGCAGGCAGATTCTTTACCAACTGCGCTATGAGGGAAGCCCTTTAAATCTACTTAGCATCTTTGGAATAAGTTGTGTAGTATATTGTGCATACTGAGAATATTTTGAAGTCCCACTATACCTAATGACTTATAAATCCTAAATCCACTGGTTCTAGTAATCCCTGATGATGGAATCTATAAAAAAGAAATGAGTATGTCAGACCTTGGATATATGTCATGTTGAGTCTATTTAAATTATGTATTAATAAATAATGTAAGTGAAATAGTGAGTGAAGGTCTGCAATCAGACATTTCATATTCAATAAAGTGTGTTAAAATACACTTTCAGGGTATCTCTCAGAAAGTAAGATTCTAAACTGAACAAAAGAGAAACAAATTCAAGGTTTGCAAAACAGTGTTTCCTTTTGAAAAGTTTTTTGATGAAGAGCTATAATTAACGTGTTAAATTCTACCTGATACAGTGTTTATTTTTTAAAACAATGTTAGACAGTAGGGGAATATGAGTTAAGTATAATACTACTTTGTAAAAATAAAAATATATATCAGATGAGAACAAATTATTAAATGTCTTTTCAGTAGAGTTATTTTGAGTTGGGGAGATGTGTATAAGAGACAGCTGCTATACAGTGTCACGAACCTCTGTCCATAGTTCTTCAGACATTCTGTCTATCCGATCTAATCCCTTGAATCTATTTGTCATGTCCACTTTATAATTGTAAGGGATTTGATTTGGTCATACCTGAATGGTCTAGTGGTTTTCCCTACTTTTTTTCTATTTAAGTTTGAATGTGGCAATAAGGAGCTCATGATCTGAGCCACAGTCAGCTCCCGGTCTTGTTTTTGCTGACTGTATAGAGCATCTCCATCTTTGGCTTCAATGAATATAGTCAGTCTGATTTTGGTATTGCCCATCAGGTGATGTCCATGTGTAGAGCCTTCTCCTTCATTGTTGGAAGAGGGTGTTTGCTGTGACCAGTGCATTCTTTTGGGAAAACTCTGTTAGCCTTTTTGCCTGCTTCGTTTTGTACTCCGAGGTCATATTTACCTGTTACTTCAGGTATCTGTTGACTTCCTACTTTTACATTCTAGTCACCTATCATGAAAACAACATCTTTTTTGCGTGTTAGCTCTAGAAGTTCTTGTAGGTCTTCATAGAACCATTCAACTTCAGCTTCTTCAGCATTACTGGTTGAGGCATAGACTTGGATTACTCTGATATTGAATGGATTGCATTGGAAATGAATGGAGATCTTTCTGTCATTTTTGAGAAATAATCCAAGTACTGCGTTTGGACTCTTTTGACTGTGATAACTACTACATTTCTTCTAAGGGATTCGTGCCCACAGAAGTGGAAATAATGGTCATCTGAGTTAACCCATTCCAGTCCGTTGTAGTTCACTGATTCCTAAAATGTTGATGTTCACTCTTGCCATCTCCCATTTGACCACTTCCAATTTGCCTTGATTCATGGACCTAATGTTCCAGGTTCCTATGCATTATTGCTTTTTACAGCATCACACTTTACTTCAATCACCAGTCACATCCACAACTGGGTGGTGTTTTTGCTTTGGCTCCATCTCTTTATTCTTCCTGGCATTATTTCTCCCCTGATCTCCAGTAGCATATTGGGCATCTGCCAACCTGGGGAGTTCCTCTTTCAGTGTCCTATCATTTTGCCTTTAGTGATAGTTAAAAAATAATGTTTATATGCAAATGTAAACTAGAAACATGATGTGTAAGTTGGTCATGGTTGTTCAGCCTAAGAGGTTAAAGCAAACAAACCACAACAACAACAAAAGCTTAGGTAGAAATGCAGTTCAGTCATGTATGCCTTAGAGTATTTATTGAACCTGGTAAACCCTGGGCTTGAGTTTTCACGTACGTGTTCCTTATTGAAAGAGGAACAGAAGACAGTCAGAATCCTTATGTTTAAGCATGAGGTCCCCTCAGCATAGACTTCCAAATCTCCATACCTTCATTGTAGGAGTACATAATAAAATCAGCCTGTCACCTCCCACAGCACTGCAAGTAAAAAATGAATGGGTCAAACCTTAGCACTGAATATAGTGAAAAGAATATCTCCCTAATCACTTTTAACCATGAGCTGATCTTGTGGATTTGCTACTGAAATTCACACTATTTAGGTGTTACAATGATAAAATTAAAGCAAGAATTTATAGTCGTCCTAAGTTTAAAATCCCTCAAGTACCTGGCAGAAGCAAACATAAATCCCCTCTACGTTCAATACAGGACTCAAAAAATTCCCGCAGGTAATTTTTTTTAATGAGTTTAGAATCAAAAATTTAAAAGTAAGATGTCATAAATGAGTATCAGAAACCATATTCAAGAGAGTAAGATTTGCAAAAATCTCAGAAATTAAAGTTATCAAACAAAATGAAACAAATCTGTTTTAATAAATAAAGGTAATGAAAGAAGAATAATGAAGTGGGGAGACTTTACCTACCAGATGTGAAGATTTGGTATGAAGTTTTAGTAATTAAATACAGCAGTATACTGGCACAAAGATAAATAGATTGGCCAGTGAAACAAGATAGCCCAAGAATATCTATGTGGTTGGTAACTTAGCATATAACAGAGCTAGTATTATGATAAGGATTGACTATTCAATAAGTGATTTGGGCTCATTGATTATTCAGTAAGGGAAAACATGACAGAAATACTTCCTATATTTTTTATTAGATGTTTCCTGTCTATCCGCCTGCCCACTCATAGAATGGGGCAAAAGCCACTACTTTGTATTGCTCATTTATAGTTTTGGTGGGGGTGGGGGAGGTGGGGAATTAAGGAGAAAATTTAAGTTGTTACACTGGAAAAGTTACCCCTGTGCTGACTCACTCCCATATCTGTGTCTACTTTCACCCAATCCATTAGTCCTTTCCCTGTCTCTGACCTTTGACACATTCATTACATTACATTCATCATTCTTCTGTACTATCAAGTAGATACTATATTGTCTGTTTGAGAGTTCCTGCTGATAGTTTTCCCAAGACATGATTCATATAAACATATATATTTTTTGTTGTTAATAAATCTTTTTAAATTGTGCCCTGTTTTAACTGTAAATCTTTTTGGACAGTATTATTAATTACCTTATTCCCTGGTGACTCAGAGGTTAAAGCGTCTGCCTGGAATGCAGGAGACCTGGGTTCGATCCCTGGGTTGGGAAGATCCCCTGGAGAAGGAAATGACACCCTACTCCAGTACTCTTGTCTGGAGAATCCCATGGAGGGAGGAGCCTGGTAGGCTACAGTCCGTGGGGTCACAAAGAGTCAGACACGACTGAATGACTTCACTTTCACTTTACTGTCTTTCTCTCCTCTGCTATTACCATCTAAATCAGTGGTTCTCAAGCAAGGGTAGTTTTTTCTCCTGAATGAACATTTGGCAATGTCTAGTGACATTTGGGGTAGTTATGGGTGCAGTATGATATGAGGCCAGGAATGCTGCTATACATCAGACAATGCACTGGACAGCCTCCCATAACAAAGAATTATCTCCCCCAAAATGTAAATAGGTGAGAAATAGTTGAGAAACCTTGCCCTATATAACTGCCTATCTAGATAATTTCTTATCATTCCTATCTTCTTTCTATTTTTGGCTCTTCTGGATATAACTGCCCTTCTAAGCTATCTTTCTAATGTAATACTATGCTCTGAATTCTGTTACTACAACTAATGCCTAGCCATGAGATGGCCTTTATCTTCACTGAGTGCCACAAAATAATACAGAAAGTGGAGAGTGGAATGGCAGAAATAGGTTTTCCTGTCCTGCTTTCCTGTATCAGACATTTTCACCCTGTAGATTATGATCTTTAGGCAAATTAATGAAACACACATAGTGATCCTGCCTTATTTTTCTTTCCCAGACTATATGGAAAAAAGAACATTTACCGAGTGGCAAGCTATGTATGCCAGTCATTATACAAAGCTAGTGTTTGCAGCAGTTTAGCTCATTGGCTCTCAAAACAACTCTAAGAGAAAGGTTATTATTATTAATTTTTATAGGAAAACTGGGACTTAGAAACTAAATAAACATAAATGCCATGCCCAGTTTCACACAGAAATCGGGACTTGATCTCAAGACTTCTAGTTTAGTGTTCTTTCTACTATCGTACTCGACCACTTGAGACTTTATTACTTGTAACATGGCTGGTTTATGTAGTTCTTTCTTAAGATTTGTTTCTGTTTTCCAGAAAATAAACTATTTGAAAAATAGTGTGGCTTAAAAATAAATATAAGTCCTCTTTTCTTGCTTTCCTTCATTTCTTAAAGGACTATTTTAGAGCAGTTGTACATTCACAACAAAATTAAGAGGAAGTTACAGAGATTTCTCATATAACCCCTGACCCCACATATGCATAACCTATGCCATTATCAGTATCACTAACCAGAATGGTAACATTTTTTACCAAGCCTGAACCTACACTGACACAGCATAATCACTACATTAGTCTTTACTCTTTACTCTGCATTAGTCTGTACATTCTATAAGTTTGACCAAAGTATAATAACATATATCCAATCATTATAATATGTTACTGAGTATTTTCACTGCCCTAAAAATTCTTTCACTGTGCTCTGTATACTCATCCCTATACACACCTCATCCCTGGTAACCACTGATCTTTTTACTATCTCCATAGTTTTGCATTTTCCAGATATCATGTAGTTAGAATCATATACTAGGTAGCCTTTTCAGATTGGCGACTTTTACTTAACACGCATCTAAGATTCCTCTGTGTCTTTTTATGGCCTAATGCATCATTTCTTTTTATCACTGAATAATACTGTTATCTGTTGTCTGGATATACAATACTTGATCCATTCATCACTAAGGGACATCTTGGTTGCCCCCAAGTTTTGACAATTAAAAAAAAGCTACTGTAAAATCTATCTAAGATTTTTCTGTGAACCTTAAGTTTTCTACTCGTTCAGGTAAATACCAAGGATCGACAGGGTTACATGATAAGAATATGTTTAGTTTTTTAAGAAACCACCAAACTGTCTTCCAAAGTGGCTGTACCATTTTCCATCCCCACTGGCGATGTATGAGAGTGACCTTTGCTCTACACTTCCCCAACGTTTGATGTCTGTATTCTCATTTTGGCTATTGTAATCGTGTAGTGGTATCTCATTGTTTTAATCTGCATTTCCCCTTTTCTTCATTTTTCACCCTGCCATAATTCAGAGTGCCAGTGCCATGGGTACAAAAATGCTTAACAAATATTCTTTAAAAAGGAAAAAACAAAAACAGGTTGTAGCAGACGAGCATAAAGAGTAAAGGTAGGAATGCTGGAGTTCTTCAAAACAATATAATAATAAAACTGCCAGAGCAGTAATTTCAAACAGAAAAGGCTAGGTTTGCATTATAAATTAAGACTTTGTTTATATTTACTTTTGACTCAAGAAATACTGTCTTGTGGAAGCCCTTACTGCTTGATGTATTTGAATCATTTATTTTACTGATTTGTATCTTCTTGTTGCAGTGAGATTAAATGTCATGGTGAGTAAAGAAAGGCAAGACCTCTCATGCATTGTGGACTTCCTTATGACTCACCATTCTTGTTATCATCAAAATAAAAAATGATTGGTCTTCATTTTCATAATATTTTGGCCTTTATGACCATTTTGATGAAATGAGAAAAGTCATTTGAAAATATTCAAGAACTATTCCTAATATAAAAGAAAGTTTTCAATAGCTTACTATACCTAATAAGCAATCAATTGATTTAAAGCATGCATTTTACGTTTTTATTCAGTTTAAAGTGTCTGTTAGTCCTGTTTTTTTCTAAGAGTCGCAGTCATTTTTCAGAAGAATTATTCCTAATTTTAATTGAAATTAAACTTCTATTTCAGTTTTAGTTCTGCATGTGTAACTTAAAACAGTAAATGTAAAAGCATATCAAAAGTAATATTTTTTAAATGTTTATTTATTCAATAGTTAATGCAAATATTGATTTCTTCTAACATTTTACTTACCTGCGTCAAGAGTACAAGTCATTTTGAAAGGGGGAATAAGTTGTCATAACCTGTGCAACTCTTGCCTTACTTTGATCAGTAGGAAATCAGGGATGAAGTATTAAGTATATTAGAAACATGAATATCATTTAGAGGCTATGTGAATGATCTTACTAAAAATTATTCTCAATTAAGTGTGCTCATTTTTGTTACGCCTCACCCATGCAAGAAAGAGTCTGGATAGATCTGGAGGCATGGTTGGCTGTCACAATGGTTGGAGGGGACTACTGCCTTAGTTGAGCACTACTGGAAGGGTCCAGTGTGTTAAGTTTCTTGCATATCATAGAACAGCCCTAGCTAACCCAATACTCTTGCCTGGAGAATCCCATGGATGGAGGAGCCTGGTGGGCTACACAGTCCATGGAGTCGCTAAGAGTTGAACATGACTGAGTGACTTCACTTTCACTTTTCACTTTCATGCATTGGAGAAGGAAATGACAGCCCACTCCAGTGTTCTTGCCTTGAGAATCCCAGAGATGGGGGAGCTTGGTGGGCTGCCGTCTATGGGGTCGCGCAGAGTCGGACACAACTGAAGTGACTTAGCAGCAGTGGCAGCTAACAAAGATCTTTCTTATCCAGCATATCAGAGATGTCCCCATGAAGAAACACTGAAAGATACTGATTCATATTTCTACTTATGAACAAGTGTAAGATACTAGATAACTTTATGAGAGGTCTCTGAGAGTTCAGGGATTCCAAGGCTAAATCTTTAAACTGAACAAACCTCCTCCACTCATGAGGATGTTTACTGAATATATCAAATTTACTCATGTCACATGGCAATAGGTGTTTAAACAATGTTTCCTGAACTGTTCCTGGAAGCATTTTTCTCCAGTGTTGGCCCTTAAGAAAAAAGTGCAAAAATGGAAATAGGGAATTAATCTCTTTATTACTAGAAGATTATTAACACAGAGATACTGAAACTCAGCATCAACAATTGGTTTAAATCCAGGTAAAGGGGCTTACTAAATATACTGCTGTTTTATAGATTCAAAGCTAGAGAATTCTAGATGGAGATTGTCCTACTACCATCCACACCACAGACTGAGAAAATTGATAAAGGGAATTGGCACATATTGACCAACTGCCCTTTGCTAGACATTATAATGGAAAGGTACTATGGATATATCCATTCACTGGTAAATAAAATTTTGCTGTGATATATGGTAGGAAAACTACTGGAGAATATGTAGCTCCTTCAACCCAAGAACATCCAGTGTGATGAAGGAGACACATAAAGCAGTCAATTGTAACTACATGTGATAAATACCATTATGTGGAATACATATTGGTTCGGTGGGAGCATACACATTTATTCCTGATGTGAATAACTGGGAGGTCTGGAAATGCTTTTAACAGAGAATGTGACATGAGTCTATTTATATCATCTAATGTTCAGAAAACTGTGTTGTACATATTTATAGATGAAACTGAAGTACAGAAAGGCTGCCTAATCTATATAGCGCAGCTGGTAAAGAATCCACCTGCAATGCAGGAGACCCTCTTCCTGGGTTCAGAAGATCCCCTGGAGAAGGGATAGGCTACTCACTCCAGTATTCTTGGGCTTCCCTGGTGGCTCAGATTGTAAAGATCCTCCTGCAATAAGGATGTAAGATTGCCAAGCAGTTTTAAAGACACAGTTGAGGTCTTAGATAAAAATATATCTTGGCCCAAATCTTTACAATTATGGTGTATGTTGTGTGTGTGTGTGTGTGTGTGTGTGTGAGAGAGAGAGAGAGAGAGAGGGAGAGAGAGAGAGAGAGAGAGAGG
>SJYC01085306.1:0-31698 GCA_006408675.1 Madoqua kirkii
ACATAATCATCCTTCTTTAAATATTATTCATTTTAATGTTTTTGAAGTTTAACAAGTCATCACTGTTCCTAACATGTTTGCATCATTTAATCATAAAATGTTATACAGTTCTCTTCCTTGGGGTTGTTGTTAAACATCCCTAAAACTCTTTGGAAGGGTTCTGATGCCTTTTACAAGCTCTGTTTTGTTTATTTGCCCCTTTGGAGAACCTCCAGCTGACATCTGACTGCACAGTCTTCTATACTGGTTTTGTTTATTCTGAAGGAAATCAGTATTGTAAAGGTTATACTACTTGGCCCTCATTTTCACATTACTTTAAAGCAAAGAAAAGAACTGGGAAATTTTAGGTTTAGGATTAAGGCCCCTTACCAACCATCTTGCAAGCAAAATCTTTGTTCAGTCTTACTGTCCAGATACTGCAGTGGTAATTGCAACAAACAGAGCTAAAATTTTCTCCCAACAGCCTTGCCTTAGCTGCTGAAATGGACAAATTCATATTATGAACAATGTGACTGATTATGAAATTAAATATAATTAAATAAAGTGATTAATTCAGAGATTATAAGTAATCACCATAACAGGCAGAAAAAGGTGAAGCTAAGAAAAAAGAAAAAAAAGAGAGGAGAAATCTTAAAGACCTTGAAGCTCCTTTTTGAACAAATATATTGATAAGATCATGATGGCCTCTTTACAAGTCTTTATTTTCTGAATTTTAAAAAGTTCCTTCAACTGCAAAGTAGAGTATATACTGTTGTTATAAATGGTTAAATGGTGTGTTACTATTACTGGGAGATATAACATTTTCTTGACCTTCTGAAAAAAGGCCATCTTGTCCTGGAGCACTTGAAGCACTAGAATTTCATCTTTTGTCTATTATTATAACATGAATCACAGAGCTAGAACATCAATTATAATTAGACATTGCATTTTAGAGCATAATTTTGTTATCCATCTACACCCTTTGCTTTGATAATGGCAGTGCTATGCCTGCAGATTGCCTCAAGTTTGTATACTGCTTTGCAGGTTAGTTTCAGCTCACAATTTACTAAGAGGAACCAACTACTTCTTAAAGAAACGAAAGAAGCAAAGCACTAATCATGGGCTCTTTTCACCTGCTGGTATCTGATTACTTATTAATTCAGTGGTCAAGGCTGAATGGTCTGTAACTTAGAAAGTCCTCTAGTCGTGCTTTTCACCATGTTAACCAAGGTTCACATTACTTCTTTATTGCATTTAGCATGGAGCAAACTGCTTCCAGTTATTTTATTTGTTTTTATCTCCTCATTACCCATAAACCTCAAAGATTAGAAGCACAATGCCTTATTACACACTATATCACTGGAACATTCTTTCTCCCAAAAGGGAAATATTTGCTGTTGTTAAAATGCATCCTCAGGGCTCTATAATACTAAATATCTCACAGAAAAGTTCTATTATGTACATGATAAACTCCCAAGGAAAATATGCAGAGTGGAGATGATTATTGGTTACTGATTCTTCACATATCATTTTCATTTCATAAATATATCCCCCAAAAAGGTCTTGCAGTTTGAAAAATAGAGTACATCGAAACATATTAAATCAGCAGAAGAAATTATTGATGTATATGAATCATCCGGAATGAGAGTTTAGTATTGGACTTAAATAGACTCATCCAGATAGAATATTATTATCATTACAACAAGAATAATAAATTATCTGTTAGTTTAATGACAAATAAATATGGTATTATAGTTAATCAAACATTTGGAGTAATGCTATGGTGCCTATCACAGTTTTATGCAAATACAGCATGTTAAAAGTATTATTAAAATCATGCTGAAAAGAATTTAATAGATAATGAGTAAGATAATATTGAGATGTTCACATTATCATAATTCTAAATAAAGGCTGACTAATAGAGTTTTGATGACTATAATACTGAATGAAATAAAAGTAAAGAAAATATCTACATGTTCCAATGCTAAGCACTGAAATTTCAAAACCAAGGTTAAATCAGCTACCCTTCAGGGTCCAGTAAAAGTCATTTATTCACTCTTTTATCACGTACTTATTGAACATCAAAAATGAGACACTCAGTTGAGTAAAGGCTATAAGTACTTTAGAGGACAAGACATAGTCAAGTCCTCAAGAAACAAAAAGTCTCAAGGGCAATTTAAGCAGGTAAGCAAATAACCTAACATATAAACGACCCTTCTCAGAGCCTGCAATAATTTAGATTCATGGAGCCAGTAAAGGGAAAAGCTGAAGACCATTTTAGACAGCCAAACGGTAAGGACAGTGGACCAGAAAAGAAGATTTATGGCCAAAGAGAAAAATGAAGTTTTAGAATTAAAGCAGATTTCAGATTATAAAAGGTCATTGTCATAAATTATGAGTATTTATTTTCATCCTAAAATATAACATAATTAGATAAAAATTAGCTGAATTTCACTGAGTCAATATCATATAATGAACATTGAGAAAATACTTGTTTCAGGCCTTGTATTATCACACAAGGAGTTAAAAATTAAGCAAAAAAAAAAAAAAAAAAAGCCAGTTGCATTTTAAACTTTTTGTTAGTTCTGATGGTGTGGGTGGATAAGAAGATGGCTCCAGTCCCTAATATCAGACTACAGCTATTTGAATAGCCTTCTAAAGCAGCTACACAGTAATATGAAATTTATCAAGGACACTTTAGCAAAACCTAATTTATTACCACTAGAGGCTGTGGGGAAACATTATGATAATGAAATTATTAGGACAGAAATTAGAATGTGGACTACAGGGTTTATAGGTATAACTTGGTTTACTTCATTCCATCACTTATTCATAAATTATATATGTGAATATATATGAAAAGTAAAAGTGTTAAGCACTCAGTATTGTCTGACTCTTTGCAACCCCATGGACTGTAGCCTGACAGGCTCCTCTGTCTGTGAAAGTCTCCAGGCAAGAATACTGGAATAGGTAGCCATTCTCATCTCCAAGGAATTTTTCTACCCAGGGATCAAACCCAGGTCTCCTGCATTGCAGACAGATTCTTCACTGTCTGAGCCACCAGGGAAACCCCATAAATGTATATATATATGACTATAATTTATGAAAAATGATGGAATGTTATATATACTATACGTGTATATAAAACAAATGTTCAGTAGTTACTATGCTAAGTAATTTTGTGGTCACTGGGGACAATATAGAATGATGAATAACACAGACTAGGCCATATCTCTGCTTTGGGGAATTTATACTTTTTTTTGTATTATAAGCTTTTTACTGTGAGCTTCAGTTTATAATTATATGAAGTTGCAAAACATGTTCAGTTTGGGTAAATTTGCTAACAGTAGGATGGGTGTAAGATTATGGGGAGATTTTATACCAAACACAATGAAGGGGTAGTCTGTAAAATACAGTTTGAATGAATATTTTGTTTTTAGACTTCAAACTGTGTTTGACTATACTGAAATTTCAACTTGTACTTACATTTTGAAACTTGTAATCAAAGGAGAAATATTGTTTTATTTAAAAGTAAGGATTATTACACTTTTCCTAAACTGACCATACTGGGCCTATGTGATCTTGTGGAATCTCCATAACGTTTCTGGATAGTATTTGTATCTCTTGAGTTGGGGTAGGACAAGGGATTCCCACTTTGAAGTAGAGTCTCACATGTGAAAAATTCATTTGATATGCCAAATTATATGGGATTTTGTTTTTTAAAGACTTTAATTTGGTTCCACAGAAAAAATAAGAGGAAAATTTAAATAATTCCTATATAATTCCTGCTCTCACACATGCATGGTTCCCCCTATCAACACCATTACAACATTTTATGAACCTACTTTTATGGATCATAACCACTCAATGTCTACAGTTTATATTATACTTCATCTTGGTGTTGTACATTCTATGAGTTCTAATAAATATATAATAACATGTAGCCATTACTGCAATGGGTCTTCGCTGGTGGTTCATGTGATAAAGAACCTGCCTGCAATGCAGAAAATCCAGCTTCAACCCCTGGACTGAGAAGAGACCCTCTAGAAAGGAATGGCAAGCCACTCCGTGTTCTTGCCTGGAGAATTCCATGGACAGAGGAGGCTGGAGGGCTACAGTCCATGGGTTGCTATGAGGTGGACACAACTAAGCAAATTCAGCAATACGTGAACCGTGAACTTCCAGAGGTTCAAGCTGATTCTAGAAAAGGCAAAGGAACCAGAGATCAAATTTACAACATCTGCTGGATCATGGAAAAAGCAAGAGAGTCCCAGAAAAACATCTATTTCTACTTTACTGACTATGCCAAAGCCTTTGACTGAGAGGAACACAATAAACTGTGGAAAATTCTGAAGGAGATAAGAACACCAGACCACCTGACCAGCCTCTTGAGAAACCTATATGCAGGTCAGGAAGTAACAGTCAGAACTGGACATGGAAAAACAAACTGGTTCCAAGTAGGAAAAGGAGTATATCAAGGCTGGATATTGTCACCCTGCTTATTCACCTTATATGTAGAGTACATTTTGAGAAATGCTGGGCTAGAAGAAGCACAGCTGGAATCAAGATTGCGGGGAGAAATATCAATAACCTCAGATAGGCAGATGACACCACCCTTCTGGCAGAAAGTGAAGAGGAACTAAAAAGCCTCTTGATGAAACTGAAAGAGCAAAGTGAAAAAGATGGCTTAAAGCTCAACATTCAGAAAACGAAGATCATGGCATCCAGTCCCATCACTTCATGGGAAATAGATGGGGAAACAGTGTCAGACTTTATTTTGGGGGGCTCCAAAATCACTGCAGATGATGACTGCAGTCATGAAATTAAAAGATGCTTACTCCTTGGAAGAAAAGTTATTACCCACCTAGATAGCATAGTCAAAAGCAGAGACATTACTTTGCCGACTAAGGTCTGTCTAGTCAAGGCTATGGTTTTTCCAGTGGTCATGTATGGATGGGAGAGTTGGACTGTGAAGAAGGCTGAGCACCAAAGAACTGATGCTTTTGAACTATGGTGTTGGAGAAGACTTTTGAGAGTCCCTTGGACTGCAAGGAGATCCAGCCAGTCCATTCTGAGAGAGATGAGTCCTGGGATTTCTTTGGAAGGAATGATGCTAAAGCTGAAACTCCAGTACTTTGGCCACCTCATGTGAAGAGTTGACTCACTGGAAAAGAATCTGATGCTGAGAGGGATTGGGGGGCAGGAGGAGAAGGCAACGACAGAGGATGAGATGGCTGGATGGCATCACCAACTCGATGGACGTGAGTCTGAGTGAACTCCAGGAGTTGATAATGGACAAGGAGGCCTGGCATGCTGTGATTCATGAGGTTGCAAACAGTCGGACATGACTGAGTGACTGAACTGAACACAATTTAGAATTATTTTGTAGATAACTACAAAATAACTTTCTTGGATTAGGTTGATATTGAACTAATTTGTGGATCAAGTTGAGAGGAACTGATATCTTTACAATATTGAGGTTTTTTTTTCATAAGAATGAATATCTTTCTGTTTATTTAGTTTCTCATCAAGGTTTTGCATTTTTTTTCCTCATAGACATCTTTTATGTACCTCTTTTTAGATCTATACCTTTTTATTTTTTCATTCAAGTGGATGGTAATTTAAATAATATCGTGTTTCTTTCATATTTCATTTTCCAATTGCTGGTGTATGGAAATGTGATTGACTTCAGGCTATTAGCCTTGTCTCCTGCAAATTTGCTATAATCTACTAGTAGTTCAAGGAAGGTTTCCATTGATTTCTTTGGATTTTCTGGATAGATGATCATGTCATCTATGAATAGAGACAGTTTGATTTCTTCCCAATCTGTTTACTTCTTGTTTTCTTTTCTAGTCTTACTGCATTAGCTAGAACTCCAGTACAATGTTGAAAAAGAGTAGTGATAAAGAACATTCCTGCCTTGTTCCTGGTCATAGTAGGAATGCTTTAAGGTTCTCATCATTAAATGTGATACTAACTGTAGGTTTCTATAGGCATTCTTTTCCAACTTGAAGTTTTCCTCTATTCCTAGTCAGAGTTTTTATCATGAATATCTGTTGGATTTTGCCAAATGCATTTCTTATTGGTTTATGAGTGAGATCAATTTGACATTTTTTAGTTTGTTCATATGATGGATTATTTTAATTGGTTTTTGAATTTTGAACTACCCTTGTATATAGCATAATCCCATTTGGTTCTGATATACAATTATTTATATATATTACAGGATTTGATTTGCTAATATTTTGTTGAACATTTTTGCAATTATGTTCATGAGAGATATTGGTCTGTAGTTGTTTTTTGTTTTTTTCCCCTTGTAATGTTTTTATCAGATTTTGGTATTTGGGTAATTCTGGTCTCATAGAATGAGTTAAGAAATATTCCCTCTACTTTTATCCACAGAAAAGCATTGTGATGAATTGTTGATATTTTTCCTGAAATGTTTACTGGTGGACACACACATATGTCTCTGTTTTGGAAGGTATTCAGTACTGATTCAATCCTTTTAATTAGGCTTATTTTTTTGTCTTCTTGTGTTCCTGTCTTGTACATCTATATATGCATGTTCAGTCTCATATCTGATTCTTTGTGACCCCATGGACTGTAGCCTCTCAGGATCCTCTCTGCATAGGATTCACCAGGCAAGAATACTGGAGTGGTTGCCATGTACTGCTCCAGGGGATCTTCCCAAACCAGGGATGGAACTCACATCTATTACGTCTCCTGTATTGGCAGGCAGGTTCTTTAGCGCCACCTGGGAAACCCTTGTGTAGCTTGTGTCTTTCAAATAATTAGTCCATTTCAATTAGATTATTGAATTTATGGGTGTAAAGTTGTTCAGAGTATTCTTTCACTAGTCTTTTAATGCCCATGAAAGCACGGAAGCATTAGGTAGCTCAGTGATGTCCAACTCTTTCTGATTTCATGGACTGTAGTCTGCCAGGCTCCAAGAATACTGGAATGGGTAGTCATTTCCTTCTCCAAGGGACTTTTCCATCCCAAGGATCAAACTCTGCATTGCAGGCAGATTCTTTACTGTCTAAACTACCAGAAAAGTCCTAGGCTTCGTAATAATGTCCCCTCTTTCATTTCTGATATTAGTAATTTGTATCCTTTCCTTTGGTTGGATAGCCTGGCTAGAGGCGTACCAGTGTCACTGATATATTCAAGGACTCAGTTCAGTTCAGTATAGTAACTCAGTTGTGTCCTACTCTTTGCAACCCCATGAATCACACCACATCAGGCTTCCCTGTCTGTCACCAACACCCAGAGGTCACTCAGACTCACATCCATCGAGTCCGTGATGCCATCCAGCTATCTCATCCTCTGTCATCCCCTTCTCCTCCTGCCCCCAACCCCTCACAGCATCAGAGTTTTTTCCAATCAGTCAGCTCTTCCCATGAGGTGGCCAAAGTACTGGAGTTTCAGCTTTAGCATCATTCCTTCCAAAGAAATCCCAGGGCTCATCTCCTTCAGAATGGACTGGTTGGATCTCTTTCCAGTCCAAGGAATTCTCAAGAGTCTTCTTCAACATCAAAGTGCAAAAGCATCAGTTCTTTGGTGCTCAGCCTTCTTCACAGTCCAACTCTCACATCCATAAATGACCACAGAAAAAATCATAGCCTTGGCTAGACAGACATTAGTCGGCAAAGTAATGTCTTTGCTTTTGAATATGCTATCTAGGTTAGTCATAATTTTTCTTCCCAGGAGTAAGCATCTTTTAATTTCATGGCTGCAGTCACCACCTGCAGTGATTTTGGAGCCCCCCCAAAATAAAGTCTGACACTGTTTCCACTGTTTTTCCATCTATTTCCCATGAAGTGATGAGACTGAATGCCATGATCTTCGTTTTCTTAATGTTGAGCTTTAAGCCAACTTTTTTGCTTTCCTCTTTCACTTTCATCAAGAGACTTTTTAGTTCCTCTTCACTTTCTGCCATAAGGGTGGTGTCATCTGCATATCGGAGGTTATTGATATTTCTCCCAGCAATCTTGATTCCAGCTTGTGTTTCCTCTATTCCAGCGTTTCTCATGATGTACTCTGCATATAAGTTAAATAAGCAGGGTAACAATATACAGCCTTGACAGGTTTTGCATTGCTTGATTTTCTCTATCTATTCATCATTTTCAAATATGTTGATTATTCCTCAATTATTTCACTTTTTCTCTGTTTACTGTGGATTTATTTTGTTGCTCTTTGTCTAGTTTCCTAATTTTAAACCTTTTTCTTTGTTAATATATGCATTCCATGCACTGAATTTCTCTTTAATATGTTTTCCTGTGGTAGTTTTTGTTTAAATGACATGTGCAATTTATATTTCACTCTATAGTATACCTTTTAATGCAAACATAATCTAGAAAAATTAACACAGAAATTGATATAACATTCCTTTCTGTGGATTTAGGTGTTGTAGGTTATGCTGCATAACTCTAAGGATGTAAACACTTCAGGTAAGAAACAAACTGGTAAATTAATAGTTTTTTTAGGAAAACAATTGTGGTTGGAAATATGACCTGGAAGGCAAGATTATTTCCTTAGGTTACAAAAATTCTGTTGCTTCTCAACAGACCTGTTGCTTTAATACTGTTTCTAAACTATTATTGACTGTGTGGATCACAATAAACTGTGGAGAATTCTGAGAGAGATGGGACTACCGGACCACTTGACCTGCCTCTTGAGAAATCTGTATGCAGGTCAGGAATCAACAGTTAGAACTGGACATGAAACAACAGACTGGTTCCAAATAGGGAAAGGAGTATGTCAAGGCTGGATATTGTCACCCTGCTTTTTTTAACTTATATGCAGAGTACATTGTGAGAAATGCTGGACTGGAAGAAACACAAGCTGGAATCAAGATTGCCAGGAGAAATGTCAATAACCTCAGATATCCAGATGACACCACCCTTATGGCAGAAAGTGAAGAGGAACTAAAAAGCCTCTTGATGAAAGTGAAAGAGGAGAGTAAAAAAGTTGACCTAAAGCTCAACATTCAGAAAACTAAGATCATGGCATCTGGTCCCATCACTTCATGGCAAATAAATGAGGAAACAGTGGACACTGTCAGACTTTATTTTTTGGGGCTCCCAAATCACTGCAGATGGTGACTGCCGCCATGATATTAAAAGACACTCAGTCCTTGGAAGGAAAGTTATGACCAACCTAGATAGCATATTCAAAAGCAGAGACATTACTTTGCCAACAAAGGTCCGTCTAGTCAAGGCTATAGTTTTTCCTGTGGTCATATATGGATGTGAGAGTTGGACTGTGAAGAAAGCTGAGAGCTGAAGAATTGATGTTTTTGAAGTGTGGTGTTGAAGAAGACTCTTGAGAGTCCCTTGGACTGCAAAGACATCCAACATCCAACAAGTCCATTCTAAAGGAGATCAGTCCTGGGTGTTCATTGGAAGGACTAATGCTGAAGCTGAAACTCCAATACTTTGGCTACCTCATGCTAAGAGTTGACTCATTGGAAAAGACTCTGATGCTGGGAGGGATTGGGGCAGGAGGAGAAGGGGACGACAATTGGACCTGAGTTTGGATAAACTTCGAGAGTTGGTGATGGACAGGGAGGCCTAGTGTGCTGCAATTCATGGGGTCGCCAAGAGTTGGATAAGACTCAGCAACTGAAGTGAAATGAACTAAAGTAAATAATAGAGCTAATAGTCCAGGGAATTCCCAAAATTGAATGAAATGTTTGCTACATTAAATCAAGCTCAGACTTTAAAAGTTGGTCACAGAGCATTTTTTATATGTTGTGTATCTACAGTTCTTGATGCGATGTAGTCTATGGGCAGTAGAAGGGATTGGCATAATAGCAATACTGAAAAATTTGAAATTAAACCTTCTTGACTGAACACATTTTTTAAGAAGTCTTTTTTTAAAAATATTCATTGTTAGTAAATGATTTTCATTTTACCTGAAAATGTGTTTGCTTTCCCTTTAATATTATAGTTTTCCTTAGTATATGATTTTATATTGACAAATATTTTCTCTTGTCACTTTGATTTTATAAAGTAATATTTTTCTTTGCTGTTAAAAACAATGCTAATAACCAATTCTTTGTATGTAATCTGTCTTTTCTAGTAGGCTGCTTTTAGATCTTTGTCTTTGCTATTCTTTAGATATAAATTTCTTTGTCATGCATACAATGTGATGTTTTTCATGAGATGGAGGACTTACATTTTTCATCAGTCTTGGAGAATTCTCAATGTATTTTTAAGTATAGCCTTCCCATTGTCTTCTTTATTCTTTTCTGGAACTCAGATGAGATGTCTTGTACACTTTTTTATGTTACTGACTGTGTCTTTTCTCAATTTCAAATTTTTCTCTTTCTTTGCATGGAATCATAATTTAAGACCAGTCAAGTAAGTGTGTCTACATTTGCTTTTGATTTGCTCTTTAAGCTCTCCTAAGATATTGTGTGTGTGTGTGTGTGTGTGTGTGTGTGTGTGTGTGTGTGTTTCTTTTATGGCAATCCCTTTAATTACCATAAGTTTAAGTTAGCTTATTTTTAAGTATGCAGTAACATTCTAAAATTCTATCTTTTTTTTCTTACTCATTTGCAATTTTTGTATGCATTCTTTTTGAAACTTCCTATATCATTATTTTGGGTTACCCTGTTAGCTCAGACAGTAAAGAATCTGCCTGCAGTGCAGAAGACACAGGTTAAGTCCCTGGGTCAGGAAGATCCCCTGGAGAATGGAATGGCAATCCACTCTAGTATTCTTGTATGGAGAATTCAATAGACAGACCATAGAGTCACAAAGAGTTGGATATGACTGAGTGACTAACACTTTCACACTTTCATATAATTATTTTATAATCTATATATAATAATTCCAATCCTGGATTATTTGGGTATAAATTTGTTTTTAACTGTCCTGGCTAACTCATGGTTATGGTAGTCTTCTCAAGGCACTTGGTACTATGTTTTTTAATAAACTCAGATTTATTGGTACTTAATATGGATCACAAAGAGTTGGACATGACTGAGCATACGCACATAACCTAAAAGAATTATGGGACATCTGTGTTGAGAGCTGCCTACTATAAGGGTCCAAAAACCAAAATTCTATGTTCTGTAGAGTCATTCTTCTCTGCACACTTATGTTTCAACAATTATGAAGAAATGAGAAAAGTTATGCTTTCCACATTCAATAGCAACATAGATTTAGCTCGTTTTGTTTATTGTTTTCTTATTTTTAGATAATTTCCTTGTATTTGTGAGTTAAAAATGTTTAAAAATATTTTCTATAATTTACTTAGCATTTATATATGTTATTGATTATATTTATAAAATATATATTAAAATACCTATGTTTTTATTGCTGTCATATTCTAGATATATTTTGAGTTTTACTGGAGAAGTTTTCATTCATATTGAAATTTTCTCAAAATTTACCCTTACTAATTCTTATCTATAGAAGTATATAAAATAAATACTGACTCATAGTATCAAATTAATCAAATTAATCCCCCCTTTTTGTTTAATGAAATGTTGGTATTAGTACTTAATCAAGTATTAGGAATCAAAAGTTTTAAATTAAATTTTCAGTTCAGTTAAGTTCAGTCACTCAGTCATGTCCAACTTTCTGCAAACCCATTTATCGCAGCACGCCAGGTCTCCCTGTCCACCACCGACTCCCAGAGTTCACTCAGACTTCCATCCATCGAGCCAGTGATGCCATCCAGGCATCTCATCCTCTGTTGTTTGCTTTTGAACTGTGGTGTTGGAAAAGACTCTTGAGAGTCCCTTGGACTGCAAGGAGATCCAACCAGTCCATCCTAAAGGAGATCAGTCCTGGGTGTTCATTGGAAGGACTGATGCTGAAGCTGAAACTCCAGTACTTTGGCCACCTGATGCAAAGAGCTGACTCATTGGAAAAGACTCTGGGAGGGATTGGGGGCAGGAGGAAAAGGAGACAGCAGAGGATGAGATGGCTGGATGGCTTCACTGACTGGATAGACATGAGTTTGAGTGAACTCTGGGAGTTGGTGATGGACAGGGAGGCCTGGCGTGCTGCGATTCATGGGGTCGCAAAGAGTTGGACACGACTGAGCCACTGAACTGAACTGAACTGAATACTTAGTAATGTTGAGCATCTTCTCATGTGCTTATTAGCCATGTGTATGTCTTCTTTGGAAGGTTGTCTATCTGGGCTGTTTTAAAACCCAGTTGTAGGGAGCTCAACCTGGTGCTCTGTGACAACCTAGAGGGGTGGGATGGTGGATTAGGAAGGGAGGTTCAAGAGGGAGGGGATGTATATAAACCTATGGCTGATTCACATTGTTGTATGGCAGAAACCAGCACAACATTTTAAAGCAATTACCCTCCAATTAAAAATAAATAAAATAGGGACTTTTTTGGTGGTCCAGTGGTTAAGAATCAGCCTTCCAAAGCAGGGGACATGGGTTCAGTCCCTGGTGGAGCAGCTAAGACCCAAAATGCTGGGGGCAACTAAGCCTACATGCTTCCCAGTGTAGACAAAAAATAAATAAAACTAGGTTGTTTATTGATATTAAGTTATATGAGGTGTTTATATATTTTGGATATTAACCTCTTATTGATCATATGATCAGCAAGTATTTTCTCTCATTCAGTAGATTGTCTTTTACTTTGCTGTGCAAAGACTTTTAAGTTTAGTTAGGTCCAATTTGTTTGTTTTTATTTCTTTTGCCTTAGGAGACTGATCTAAAATATATTGCTATGATTTACATCAAGAAATGTTCTGCCTATGTTTTCTTCTAGGTCTAATGTTTAGGTCTTTAATCCATTTTTAGTTTATTTTTGAATATGGTGTGAGGAAATGTTCTAATTTTATGTGTAGCTGTCCAGTTTTTTCTATACTATTTATTGAAGAGATTGTCTTTTCTCCATCTTGTATTCTTGCCTCCTTTGTTGTAGATGAACTGACATAAGTATGGGGTTGCAAATGCATTCTTAGATTGAAAATAAGAGTGATGAAAAATAACTACCATTGCAGTTCTTAAAATGTACCAGGCTGTGTGCTAAGTAAGCATAGTACATCCATTATATTATTTAATTTTATTTTGCCATTGTTGTTTTTCAGTTGCTCTGCTGTGTCTGATTCTTTGCAACCCCATGGATTGCAGCATGCCACCTTCCCTGCCCTAAGGTAAATCATATTGTTAGGTAGTCAGAATAGAAAAAGGACAAAATTAACATCATCATAACTGCCTTCTGAATGGAGAAAATTTCAGAGAAATGTGAGGTGGCCAAGGACAGATAGTTAGATTGGGGAACTGGGTTTTAACCGAGATCTGTCTATCCCTTAGAGAGACAGTTTCTCTAGTGCCTGGTTCAGTTCTTGGTAAAATAATAAACAAGGGGTTATCCAGAGGAGTGAGATTAATTGGGCATGTGGATCTGTGACATTTTGTAAGCAGATAAGTTAGAGGAATCTCTGGAGAAAGAGAACAATTAATGGCTTTCTTGTTATCAGAGAAGTCATTTTGGCCTAAGACATTTTGTGATCTAAGCCTGGAGCTATGCTTACCCTTGAACAGGTCTCAGTAATTAATCATCTTAAGGAACAAAGGAATGCACTAACAGAGAAAAGGCAAATAACAGTACAATGAAAGAGCAGAGTCCTAGTTCCTCCTCAGGGGATATACAGAATACTAGGTCCTGTGTGGAACTAACACCTCCACACAGGTGGAGGATGGAATGATGCTGCTGACCCTTTCGACTCCAATCGACTAAAGTTTGGACTCTGTCAACCTTTGCCCCAATTCTATGCTAAGCCCCTTCCTGAATATATGTGTGCTTGTAGCTTGATGTTGGCAATTTGATCTCTCATTCCTCTGCCTTTTGTAAAACCAGCTTGAATATCTGGAAGTTCACGGTTCACTTATTGCAGAAGCCTGGCTTGGAGAATTTTGTGCATTACTTTACTAGGGTGTGAGATGAGTGCAATTGTGGTAGTTTGAGCATTCTTTGGCACTGCCTTTTTTTGGGATTGGATTGATAACTGACCTTTTCCAGTCCTGTGGCCACTGCTGAGTTTTCCAATTTTTCTGGCATATTGAGTGCAGTACTTGCACAGCATCATCTTTCAGGATTTGAAACAGCTCAACTGGAATTCCATCACCTCCACTAGCTTTGTTCATAGTGATGCCATTTAAGGTCCACTTGACTTCACATTCCAGGATGTCTGGCTCTAGGTGAGTGATCACACCATTGTGGTTATCCGGGTTGTGAAGCTTTGTTTTGTACAGTTCTTTCATGTATTCTTGCCACTTCTTCTTAATATCTTCTGCTTGTGTTAGGCCTATAACATTTCTGTCCATTATGGAGCCCATCTTTGCATGAAATATTCCTTTGGTATCTCTAATTTTCTTGAAGAGATCTCTAGTCTTTCCCATTCTGTTCTTTTCCTCTATTTCTTTGCATTAATTGCTGAGGAAGGCTTTCTTATCTCTCCTTGCTATTCTTTGGAACTCTGCATTCCGATGCTTGTATCTTTCCTTTTGTCCTTTACTTTTTGTTTCTTTTCTTTTTACAGCTATTTGTAAGGCCTCCTCACACAGCCATTTTGCTTTTTTGCATTTTTTTTTTATGGGGATTTTCTTGATCCCTGTCTCCTGTACTATATCACGAACCTCTGTCCATAGTTCATCAGACACTCTATCTATCAGATCTAGGCCCTTAAATCTATTTCTCACTTCCACTGTATAGTCATAAGGGATTTGATTTAGGTCATACCTGAATGGTCTAGTGGTTTTCCCTACTTTCTTCAATTTAAGTCTGAATTTGGCAAACGGAGTTCATGATCTTAGCCACAGTCAGCTCTCAGTCTTGTTTTGGCTGACTATAGAGCTTCTCCATCTTTGGCTGCAAAGAATATAATCAATCTGATTTCAGTGTTGACCATCTGGTGTTGTCCATGTGTATAGTCTTGTCTTGTGTTGTTGAAAAAGGGTGTTTGCTATGACCAGTGCATTCTCTTGGCAAAACTATATTAGCTTTCATTCCACATTCCAAGGCCAAGTTTGCCTGTTACTCTAGGTGTTTCTTGACTTCCTACTTTTGTATTCCAGTCCCCTATAATGAAAAGGACATCTTTTTTGGGTGTTAATTCTAAAAGGTCATGTACTTTTTTATAGAACCCTTCAACTTCAGCTTCTTCAGTTTACTGGTTGTGGCATAGACTTGAATAACTGTGATATTGAATGGTTTGCCTTGGAAACGAACAGAGATTATTCTGTCATTTTTGAGATTGCATCCAAGTACTGAATTTCAGACTCTTTTGTTGACCATGATGGCTACTCCATTTCTTCTAAGAGATTCCTGCCCGCAGTAGTAGATATAATGGTTATCTGAGTTAAATTTACCCATTCCAGTTCATTTTAGTTTACTGCTTCCTAGAATGTCGACATTCACTCTTGCCATCTCCTGTTTGACCACTTCCAATTTGCCTTGATTCATGGACCTAACATTCCAGATTCCTATGCAATATTGCTCTTTACTCATTGGCCCTTGCTTCTATCACCAGTCACATTCACAACTAGGTATTGTTTTTGCTTTGACTCCATCCCTTCGTTATTTCTGGAGTTATTTCTCCACTGATCTGCAATAGCATATTGGGCACCTACTCACCTGGGGAGTTCCTCTTTCAGCATTCTATCATTTTGTCTTTTCATACTGTTCATGGACTTCTCAAGGCAAGAATACTGAAGTGGTTTGCCATCCCCTTCTTCAGTGGACCACATTCTGTCGGATCGCTCCACCATGACCCGCCCATCTTGGGTGGCCCCACAAGACATGGCTTAGTTTCATTGAGTTAGACAGGGCTGTGGTCCGTGTGATTAGATTGACTAGTTTTCTGTGATTATAGTTTCAGTATGTTTGTCCTCTGATGCCCTCTTGCACCACCTACTGTCTTACTTGGGTTTCTCTTACCTTGGATATGGGGTATCTCTTCATGGTTGCTCCAGCAAAGCGAAGCCGCTGCTTCTTACCTTGGACAAGAGGTATCTCCTCACAGCCGCCCCTCCTGACCTTGAATGTGGAGTAGCTCCTCTCTGCCCTCCTGCATCTGCTCATTCACTGCTCCTTGGATGTAGGGTTCCTTCTCTCAGCCACCGCCCCTTACTTTGGGCGTGGGGAGCTCCTCTCAGTCGCTACCCTTGACCTTGGATGAGAGGTAGCTATATGGTCCTATAGGAAACCAACCCTGTTGGCACCTTAATCTTGACTTCCAGCCTCCAGATGTATGAGACAACATATTTCCTTCATTTAAGACACCAGCTTTTGACATTTTGTGACATTTTTCCATGTCACTATGACACTACAAATCAGTAATTTTGAACCTGGCATTTCAGAAAACATAAAGTAATGGATATCATACAGTACACAACTCTACAGTGGATTTTTTAATGAAGAAACCTAAAGTTTTAAAGATGTTGAGTGTTAGGAACCTTATATTCAAGGAAATGTTTAATTTTTCACATAATGGAACTGAAGCTAGTCTGACACTAGCCTCCCAATCTTTAAGATTTTACATAACAGAAAGCAATATGCAAGGCGATTAAAAGTACGAATGGCAGAATTTAAAAATGTAGCTTGTATTTCACATGCTTTGCTGTACTTAATTGATCAGTTGTGTCTGTCTATTTGTAACCCCATGGACTGTAGCCTATCAGACTCTTCTGCCCATGGATATCTTCCAGACAAAAATACTGTAATAGCCTCCTCCTTGGAATCTTTCTAACCAAGGTATCGAACCCAGGTCCCCCACATTGCAGATGGATTCTTAACTATCTGAGCCAGCAGAGAAGCCCTTATTTCACAAGTGAAAGAGAGAAATATGCTAAACTTGTCCATTTCATTTTTTTCATATGCTAACATATGAAAATATGCCAATATCTGTTTACATTCTTTGATAATTAAATATTAGCATATGTGAAGAACTCTATAACACAGTGCACACTCATCAAATAAGAGCTATTCTATTAGTTTTACAGAGTTTTGGGGGCAAGTTTCTCCTGGACATTCTTTCTGTTCATTATTTCTTTTAATACTTTGTTTTATTTTGTTTCCATGGATGTGTGGTTTTTTGTTTTTTTTTTTAAACAGCAGTGTGTTAGGTAATGTTTTACTGGTAGACACAATTTCCAGTTTCACCTTGAAAGCATGCCCACTTGGTAGTGATCTGCATTTTTTCTGATGTGCACCCTAGACACTTCTGGCAATTACAGAACTTGCATTTTTTTTTTGTGACATTGTACTGTAAATTTATATTCCAAACCAGAACTGCTTGCACTGATGATCTTTGTGAAAAACTAGTTTTTCATGTAAAACGTGTGTCAAACACAGATGCATCCTTTCTGTTTGCCATGATAAATGATGTTTTATTCTATTCTATAACTTCTCCCAAAAGATGGAATCTTTTTAAAGTTCATACTATTCATGGGGTTCTCAAGGCAAGAATATTGTGACTTCCTTTCTCCTAGGCTTTTTGCTGTAAGTTTCTTGGTTACAAGAATTGATAAGTGCCCCTGGACAGCTGAATATCAGTGTAAGTTTACTTGTCTAGCTCATGTTTTCTGTTTATGTTTTGACCTTAGGATATTTACTTAGCTTTCTTAAAGTCTGTTATATATTTAAAATATTTTTTACACATATTTCATCAAGTGTTTCAACATGTGTGGCAGAAGACTAAACATTGCAAAAAATAGCAATTATGATTGATTTTTTTCTTTTAAGACAATGTTCTAGAGTGGTATACAGAAGTGATTGGGCACAAGTAAAGATAAGATGGCCAATTTGAAAGCTTTTGAAGTAGTCATAATGAAAGAGAAGAATGACTAGGACTAGTTTCAACAACACTAAGTAAATGTAGTCAAAACAGGAATACATTTGAAAGTAGAGTCTAATAGGAGTCATTGAAGGACTAGATATGGATTGAGGGAATCATAGAGGAAAATGTGATTTCTAAGAGTTTAACCTGAAAAACAAGGAAAATGGAAGTATATTTTAATTACCCAGGGAAAAATGAGAGCAGCACAAAAATCCCTTAGAATGAGGCTGGAGATACACTAAAGATTTGCTGTAGAATTCATCAGATTTGATGACAGAAGGGTGATGTATGTAGCAGAGAGGGAGATGGCTTATACCTGGTATTCTCAGTTTTGGAAATTTCTAGTAATTAAGATAATTAAAGTGGCAAGGGGAGACAGTATGCAAAGAGTGCTGACACAAATTCAGTTTTTGGCATATGTATAGGTCAATATATATAAAATGTATATGTATTTTTTTAAAGGATTTCATTCTTAGGATAAAGTTCTGAGCCAGAGAAAAAATTTTGAAGGCATGTTTACATTAATTATTTAAGTTTTTGAGACATATAAACTTTTTGGAGCTTATTGGATACTTTTTACAAAGTCAGGAGAATTTATGAAAATATTAAATTGAATTATATCACAGTATTGGGGAGATTTCAACTGTCTCTTCATATTTTGGATTTGTTTTGCTTGCAATATAGCTTTTATTTATAACCTCTGTTCTTCACAATAATGAATTCCATTAATATGTTTTAGAGTTTTAAACTTTGACTTTAATGCTACTCTCTTGTTGCAGTTAAACTGGTTGAAATTAAGGCCCAGAAAATTCTTGTCTTAGTCTGTAGTTTAGATGCTTTCTTTCAATTTCTTGTATTACGTAACTTTGCTTCCAGGCTGAAACCTGCAAACAACCTACAACAGTGTGACTGAACTTGTCCCAAACACAGGAATTTGTTTTAATGATCCCCATATTTTCAAATTCTTCACTTGAAGTATAGGACACTCTCTAGAAAGCAGAATCAATAAACCTTGAAGAATGCATGTGGAACATTATTTAAACAAAGAGCTGATGGAAAGCTCACAGATGCAAAGGAGCACTGATGGTGAACTGCAGGAGTCTACTAGGGACAACAGGCACATGAATGAAACATGCATCCACAGGATGGTAACTGTGGTATAATGAGAAAAGTGAGAAGAGAAAGAGCAGGGAAAATAGTTACTTACAGAACAGTAAGGGCCCTGTGTAAGTGCATGTTCACAAAACGGATGTATTCACCTGTTAATTTAAGAAAATGATTGGGACTTCCTGGAGCTGTGCTTGGTTCCAGCAGTACAGAATTGAATAAAATTTTGAAAGAGATCCTGATCATTGTGATATTATTTATATACTCTAAGTAGCATTCAGTATTTCCATGGGAAGTCTTGCGAAGAACATTTGATGCCAATCAGTAGGTTAGGAAATGTATTCATCCCACTGGGAGTTTAACCTTTCAGGGATATCTTGGAGTTAGAAAATGGAAAATCTTCAAAGGAGAGAGAAAAGCACATGCAAAGGCACGAAGGCAAGAAACAATGAGTGTCCTCAGAATATGGTGCCTCCAATGTGTCTATGGTATAGATCAGAGAGGGTATGAAAGCAATGAACTTGGAAGTGTTTTAAAAGGGCTGAGATATAACTGAGTTTGTGTGTTATCCTCAGGAATTTGCTTCTTAATTTGGAGGATATGGAGAGACACTGAATTCTTAGAAGCACAGAATGAAGTAAGAGATATGCACTTTGATAACAAGGCAGACAATACATGAACAAAGGCAAAATCCATTTTGAACTTATAAATGACTGTAGTATTTAAGAAGCAGTGGTAAAAAATGAGATGTAAGTAGAATTTGCAAATTATCCAACTACTAAACATTAAAATCCCCAAAGTCTTTGAAATTCATTCACAGGCACTTTATATGAAGATAGTTTTTCTAAGAAAATACACAAATATTACCTACAAAATAAAACAAAGATTAATTAAATATAAATATCATGTACAATCTTTACTTAGCTCATTCAATGCATAACGTAGCAATAAGTGTCTAATGGACATTAACTTTCCAGAGTGTTATCAATCTATTCTATACATGTCTGCTCCTCTGTTAACTGTCTGAAAGAGAGACACCAATACATAATATCTTTCAATGACTAATAGGATGAATAAGACATTTTCAAATCTAACTTTAAACATTTAGAAATCTTATAGTTTTCATAATCACTTAATATTTGCCTTTTTTTCTCAAGAAACTTTTAATAGATATAGCATGCTTGCTAGCTTTAAACTATTGCATGATAATAATGACATTACAAAGTAATCAAAATGAAGTCAGGAACATCTTGACTTTAATTCCTTCACTGTTATTCTTTTTGTATGACCAGTGCTAAGCAAAATTCCTTGTCCTGCCATGAGCCACTGTATTATCAAAAGATTTTGATTAAATTAAATATTTTATTTGTTCACCTATTCAATTATCACATTAATAAATATTTCTTGAATGTTTTAGTGATGTGAATTACTGAGCTAGGAATCAAGGATATGAAGACAATCTAAAGAATTAAGTGCATAAATAGGAGCAGGTCCTACAAGAAACTTATGACAAGATGCAATTAATGAAATGATATAGCTTAAATCCATATCAATATATAAAGCCATAAAAAGCCTTATGTTAACCTGATTTGTTGGTAAGATAACAGTCAGCAAATTATCGTTCGTTAAGGTTAGTGTCAGAGAAGGCAATGGCACCCCACTCCAGTACTCTTACCTGGAAAATCCCATGGACAGAGGAGCCTGGTAGGCTGCAGTCCAGGGGGTCACTAAGAGTCGGGCACGATGAAGCAACTTCCCTTTCACTTTTCACTTTCATGCATTGAAGAAGGAAATGGCAACCCACTCCCAGTTCTTGCCTGGAGAATCCCAGGGACAGAGGAGCCTAGTGGGCTGCTGTCTATGGGGTCGCACAGAGTCGGACACAACTGAAGCGACTTAGCAGCAGCAGCAGCAACAGTAGCAGCAAGGTTAGTGTGACTGCACTGAAATGAAATGTGAATTAAACTGGTAAATGCAGGGGAAAAATATCCCATGAAATATTTACTAGAATTTACAATGTAGAAAGTTGGGAAACCTTGTCCTTTTCAAAAGTGTGATTATATATATGTTTTGCTTTTACTATTCCAGTGGCAGCGTGAAGCATGCATTTGAAGGTAACAAAAATACAAAAAAGTTAGGACAGTACTGTGCAAGTCCAAACTAGAGAGAATAAGTTCTACTGAGAGTAGCAAAAAGGGTACAAGATTCAGGGATGCAAAAGTGGTCAAATCTAAAAAATATAAAGGTGGTTCAGTGTAGCAATGGAGGAAAGTAATTACATGAGGTTAAAGAACAGGGTTATAGGAGTAATGTAATGCAAGAGCCAGAAGTAAAAATGACGGTTATGAACAAATTATTTGCCAATATATTTTAAATACTTGGTAAAATGGATACATTTCTTGGAAAATGCCAGAAGAAAAATGATAGAAGAGGTATTTGAATAGTTATGCATCAATTTTAGAATCTGAGTCTGTAATTTTAAAATCTTTTCACAAATAAACTTCTACATCTATGTGGCTTCCCTCATAAACTTTAACAAATGTTGAAATTGATAAATTCTTATGGGGTCGCAAAAAGTTGGACATGACTGAGCGACTGAACTGAACTGAATTGTAGCTTAAAGTTCCCCAGTTTTGCTTTTCAGGGAGTTGCTACTTTGGGAAAAATCCCCGGTGCTGTCCTTACTTACTGTTAGTGATAATAAATTCTTCCTTCTCCTGATCATTGGCTTTTCTGTCTACTGGTGTGATACCAAGAGGCGGACCTAGTTTTAGGTTAACAGTATGAAGACTATCTGAAATGAAACAGTAGGGAAGGGGGCAGGGAACAACCTTTAAAAGAATGAATATAGACATCGGTCCAGATGAAAACTGATTAGGATCCACAAGGTCCAAGACGAAAAGTTCAACTTCCAGTGGACCTTGAGTCCCATTACAGACAGATAGACAGTGCTCAGTCATTCAGTCATCTCCGACTCTTTGTGGCCTCATGGACTGTATTTCCCCAGGCTCCTCTGTTCATGGGATTTCCCAGGCAAGCATTCTGGAGTGAGGTGCCATTTTCTACTGCTGACCCAGGGATGGAACTTGCATCTCTTGTGTCTCCTCAGTGGTAGGCGGATTCTTTACTGCTAGCACCACCAGGGAAAGACTGAAGGCAGGAGAAGGGGATGACAGAGGAGGAGACGGTTGGATTGAAGGAGGAAACAGAGCAGGCTCTATCTTGAAAGCAGGACTCCAGCTTGGGCCGGACTGTGGACTTGGAGTTACATGCCCAATATCAATGGAAATGACATACCAACTGAAAAACCAGGCCCCCGGAAGGAAGAGCCCCAGGGCTCTCCATTGCCTAAAAGAATACCCTAATTATCTGTGTAACCGAATAAAATCATACATTCTAGTATGCTTACTGGGGTATGACCACAAGCCTATTGATAATTGTCCACTGTTAACTACCTAGGCTTAAGGCACACGAATCACAGTTAACTTTGACTGTATCTTTTTTTTTTCCTTTGTTCAGACTAGTTTCAGGGAATTTTGGGAGGTGGGTTTGGGTACATACGCTTAGGTATAGAAGGTTTTCACAAAACCTAGTTGGGGTCCTTGACTATGAGAAGACTCTGCCTTGGGCCCGCCGGTGTAATAAACTGCACTCCACTATCTGTGTTTTCCTTCTGAGTGAGTCTGTTTCCCAGAACATGTGGCTACAACAGGATGGCATCACCAATTCGACGGACATGAGTTTGAACAAGCTCCGGGAATTGGTGATGGACATGGAAGCCTGGCATACTGCAGTCCATGGGGTCGAAGAGTCGGCCATGACTGAGCAACTGAACTGACTGAGCACCACCTGGGAAGCCTTGAGCCCCATTATACACTCTTTGTAATATGAAATGAAGTCGCTCAGTTGTGTCCAGCTCTTTGCAATGCTGTGGACTGTAGCCTGCCAGGTCCTCCATCCATGGGGTTTTCCAGGCAAAATACTGGAGTGGGTTGCCATTTCCTTCTCCAGGGGAATCTTACTGACCCAGGGATTGAACCCTGGTCTCCCGCATTGCAGGCAGATTCTACTGTCTGAGCCACCAGGGAAGCCTTTGTAATATATTAGCATTTAAATGACATACCCACCTTGAGGGTTCTGAGGCTAACCATCAAAGGCCAAAAAGGAGGACAGAGGCCTAATTTCTGGAAATCCCTGCCCCTTCCCTGAAATAGTTGAAATAATCCTCCCAGTCATTAGTCTATGAAATTACCCAGCCCATAAAAACTAACGACATTTTATTTCAGGGCCTTGTCTGAGATGGCCCATAGACTGTGGAGTATGTTTCTCCCTAAATAGATCCACTACCTATCACTTTGTCACTGAATTCCTTTCTGAGAAGGGTGAGAAAATGACCTAAATGACCTTTAACACTGATCAGTCTCAGAGTTCCTTTAAATCCCCGCTTGAGGGACTCTGCGCAGCAGCTACAAATCTGCTTGCCAATGCAGGGGACACAGGTTCAATCCCTGGTGATGGAGGATTCCACATGCCACAGAGCAACTAAGCTGGTGAGCTACAGTACTGAACCCACACTCTAGAGCTCTCATGCTGCAACAACTGAGGCTTATGTGCCTAGAGCCTGTGCTCCAAGACGGGAGAGGCGCTGCAATGAGAAGCCCACGGGCTGCAACTAGAGAGTAGCCCCTTTTCTTTGCTACTAGAGAAAGCCTGTGTGCAGCAACAAGGACTCAGGTATAAATAAATAAATAGATAGATAGATAGACAGATAGATAATAAATAAAGCACTGTTAGGGCTTCCCTGGTGGCTCTGTGGTAAAGAATCTGCCTGCAAATACAGGAGACATGGCTTCAATCCCTCCGTCAGGACAATCCCCTGGAAAAGGAAATGGTAACCCACTCCAGTATTCTTGCTTAGGAAATCCCATTGACAGAGGAGCCTGATGGGCTATATATAGTCCATGGGGTCACAAAAGAGCTGGACAGAACTCAGGGGTTAAACAACAACAAAACTGTGTACTTGTAAATAGATAAAATCCCTGCTTAAGTTCGCCCATCTTAAGTTTTTCTCTGACAATCACAGTCCAGAGTTCCTGGTCCCTTCTCTAAGCTCTTCTCTCTTCTCTTTACTGTCATATTTAACTTGATGTGTATGTCTCTCCAAGATTTTAAATTCCCTTGAGGCTAAAGACCAGAGCTTTGCAAGTGTTTCTCTTTAGAAACTTTAGGAAGTTTCTTTTTTGGATACATATTGTCCTGTTTCCTGTATTGTATTGGAAGTAAACTGTAAGTCATTTGAAGTCACAGATTATGGTTTATATTTATTTGTATTCCCTCACAGCACCCAATAGGTGCTCGATAAACACTGCTTTAAGTTTTGGCCCAAAGGAATGGGACAAAGATGAAAGAGTAAAATGTCAAAAAATACCTCTGTTTTGGATACAAGTATGGACTTCCCTGGGGGCTCAGATGGTAAAATCGACCGCCTACAAAGCCGGTCTTGAGCCCTGGGTGGGGAACATCCCCTGGAGAAGGAAATGGTGATCCATTCCAGTACTCTTGCCTGGAAAATCATATGGACTGAGAAGCCTGGTAGGCCACAATCCATGGGGTCGTAAAGAGTCAGACACGACTGAACGACTTCACTTCACTATGGAGTTCTTACTGCAGTGAGATAAAGTTCAGGAAGTTTTCCCACAGGCAACCTGGATATACTAAGAAAAAAATAGGGACCTCCCTATTTTTTTTCCTGCAGGGGGCGTGGGTTTAATTGCTGATCTGGAAGTAAGACCCAGACTTGTGCAGCCAAAAAGTTTAAGAAAAAAAAAGTATTACGATTAGAATGTAAAATCATTGTAAAATATTAGAAACTAGAAATAGTAAAGCTGTTGAGAATGGGTTTCAAAGAAAAACAATGTAACAATATAAGTATTAACAGTATCAACATAGCCTATAGAAAGAGGGTTTAGCAGGCAAGCAATTATCCACAGTGAAAAGATAAGTAATACTGAAATGCAGACCTCTGCTGACTGATTACACATGTGTAAAGGACATACGCACAGTCACTCACAGTGATGTTCATAGAGCGTTAGTAGGTCAGTTTGTATTATCTGGGTGTGTTTGGTGATTCGCTTCTGCCCTTCCCACTACTGAACTGAGCGCTTCATTCCCTTCTCTTTTCCTTTTCCTCCTCTAGCGCAGTCTTGAATCCTGCGTGTGGAGTGGACAGAGGAACACATTTTGAGGGTCTTCTCTCCCGACCCTCACATATTAATTAGTACACGTGGTTTTCACTTGATAAAGGACTGGACCAAGATTTCTGCAGCTGCAACTTACATTCCAAATAAAGCATTACAACGAACAAACAAAACCAGACTCATCTCTCTCGCGTCCCACAGAACAACTACCTTCTACAAGGTGTTCCTCTGATCTTCCGGTTCTAGTTCAGAACCTAGCCAGTCATAAAGTCCCTACTTCAGGAACGCCGCCCAATCAGAGAGCCCTCACCTGCAGAAGGGGAGGCCTGGGTCTCCGTACGCGACAGTCTCCTGGCCCAATCAGGGGCGGATCGGGCTTGGAACGGCTCCAATCCGCCGGACGGGGAGTAGTAGGCGGGACTGCACCTGGCGACGGTGAATCACTCAGAGGAGCGGCGGCTCCCTCCACCAATCGCAAAGTGCAGAGGAGCGCGCTGACCAATCGAGCGTGAAGGGAAGGGCCGGGCTGGGCAACCTGGCGTCTGGAGTTTAGTCCCCGAGCTGCTGTAGGCGAAGCTGTGTGTTTCTAGGGTCGCAGTGACCGCTTTCGCTTCGGGATCTTGATCGTGATGGGTACAAAGGCGAAAGTCGGCAGTACAGAGTTGCTTCTCTTCACGTCGATGATCCTGTGTAAGTCCCCGGAGTTTTCGGAGTAATCTGTGCGTCTGATCAGTGGTTGGAGGGAGGCGCTCCCCACACCTCTGGCTCGCGGGAGGGAGGGGTTCTGGAATCAGTCCGCCTCACCCTCCTAGTCCTCTTTTCTACCCTAGACTCGTCCTTCTTTTTCCCCTTCCTCCTTCCCCTGGTGAGTGGCTGGCTCCCCTCCCCCACACTTATGAATAAGGATCCCCTCTTACATCCACCTGGAGGGAGCTGCCTCTTCCGCTCTTTTACCAAAAATAACGGGGAAAGGTTGGCTCCCCTTTCCTCCATTCTCACCTACTGGTGAGTGCTGGTGGGCTCGTGGGCGCTGCCCAGCCAGGATCACGCATCTAGGAAGGGCCATGCAGCCCCTCCAACATCCGCGAACCATCCGAGATCAGTCGGGAGCCTCCTGTCCCCTGACTCTTGGGATGTTTTGCTCCTGAAGGGTTCTCATAGAAAATCTAATGGAGGTCGACTGGAGTGGAAGTCCCTTTCCCTGGTTGTTGCCGAAGGGTTTTTTTTTAGCTTTTCCCGGATTTCTGGGTTGCATGGTTGCTCCAGGTAAAGTGTCCAGTTGCGAAACCTTTTTTTTTTTTTTTGAAGGAAATACATAAAATTGAAATTAAAAATTTCTTAGCACAGCATTCAAGTTCCTTTCTAGCATACCTTACTTCAGGAGTCTTTAATAAATGTTGTTGACTGAGAGGACATTCCCAGGGGAAGGTCCTGTTTTTTGGTTGGCTGGTTCCTTCTCAGAGCCAGAACTCTGCCCTCCCCCCTGGCCATCTTTGAGAGTTTTTGTTTCCTTTGTAAACTCCCTTTCCTGTGGAACAATGAGGCTCACTCGCTGGGGCTGGCCTCTGTCTATAATTGTGTTAGCGCCTGACTGAGTTTATGGTTTGTGCCTTAGTCTACCCCTGTCAGCACCTGTACCCTTATCTGATTCTTGAGTGTCTGTGTGTGCCACTGTGAATAGTTGTGTCGGCAGGGGTCTCTAAGAATCTCCATTTCCTCCTCAAGATCGCTATTTTAGGAAATGTAGAAGAGATGAACAATTAAGACCAGTATTGCTGGTTACAAGAAAACTCACTTTGCTTAGTGTGAAGGGTGCCCTTAGACAGATGGATTGACGACTTTTTTGTTTCTTATCACAAAAACATTAACCCTTGGAATGGACTGGACCAGTAACAAGTCAGATCCTCCCTCTCCCTATTGTACAGATCAGGAAACAGGTACAAAGAGGGGAAATAACTTGATAAGACTGACCAAAAGACCTGGGACTGGAACCAAAGTCTCCTGACTCGCTTCTCCTTTTTCTGCCCTGGGCCCATCTCAGGCACCCTGTGACCTAGGAACCAGCGTATCAAAACATCAGTTTGGGATACTGCTCCAGAGTCCACTTCCAACCTACCTTTTTCAATTTTTCTTTCTCACTAGATGCTTTCTTTTCTCACTTCTCCCTTTCATTCAACTCCTCCATTTCCCCCTTTCTTCAGTTTCCATCCTTTCCCTCCCATTCTTCTCCATTTACCTCTGTCTGTATCTTAGAACTGCTAGTGACACCCACAGTCATTTTCTTGTTGGGTGTGGTGCTCAGTACTAAACGCTTGGACAACCCGGTCAACCTTGTACTCATCCCCCCCCTCCCAACCTAGAAATTTCTGAATCAGTTATTGTATTTGTGACAGTATTTGTCAGGCTTAAAAGACTCCTAGAACTGCATCCTTCTCCCTTTTCCTCTTCCCCCCTCATTCTCTAGAATAACCCCACAATATATTATCACAGATTGACACTGAAAGCCTTGAGATATCACCCTTCTGAGCTTGGGCATACCCTCTAGTCTGCTCAGGGAATCAATAAACAGTGGTTTAAAGAGAATGCGAGATGATAATTGTATTAGCTTGATAGGACAGTAGATCCTGGGAAGTAACATGTCCAGGAAATGGAGGAACTGACCTTGTCACATGTAAATAGGGCTAGACCTGGGAGATGTTATTTGGTTAGCACAGTGAGAATGGAAATAACAACCAGGCCACCCTCAACCTGCGTTCTGGCTTAACTTTCTGGCTTATTTGTCAAAGTCTAGTAACTCAGTCTTTTCATCTGTACTACAAGAGTATTACAGGAGTAATAATACTTGTCCTAACCTCATCCTGAGGATCAACTGGGATAATAGCTACATGACATACATGAAAGCGATTATTAGTGGGCAGGTATTACCCCGCTTTGGATTTTGTGAGGGTGAAAGAATGCTGCCCATAGTAGAGCAGGTCAGAGAAAGTAGGGAGGGACCTGCTAGATTCCAAATGGCTAGAGTGAAAAAGTAGGGGCTTTCTTGCTTGTCTAGTCTGTCCTCTGCCCTTGGGATATTGGAAGCTTATATAGGATGCCTGGATGTTCTTGCTCCTCACGTGGACTCTGTCATCAGAGAGGAAGAGGAAAAGATCAAGTAGTGGCCCACCCCCTGCCTGGGGAGTCTAGTGGAGAAGAAGGCCTGAACCTGCTGGGACAGGGCTGGAGAGTAAACACTGGGACAGCTGGGCCTGGGAAAAGAAAAACTGGTGACCAAGAATACTAGCCTCCCTCCCCCTAGAGAGCCTGTGCTTAAAAAAGGTTTCCAGCTATCTCCTAGGCAGGAAGAGGCATTTCTATTTAGCAAGATGGGTGTGTCTAGGATGACTTTTGCTGTGACCGCAGGGGAAGTGGAAACCTGGTTGGAAGCCTGGTGTTTGCACACACACCCCTTCGTGAAGTGTCTGCACCGAGGCATTCCAGCAGGGAGAAACTGCTGCCCTGCGCCTGTCTGCGTCAGCCTGGGAGTCTGGCTGTTTCATATCGATATTTTGGACTCAAGCCTTTCCAGCTTTCCTATTCAGGGTTAGACTCACCTCAAACTGTAGATTGGTGAGTCACTCCTTTCCCCTCCCTCTGCCGGGGGCTCTCCCGTGAAAGATTGGTTCCCTCGAAACTGCAACCTAGAGACTTGTGACGCCCAACAAGGTGAAACAAGGAAGTGAGTGGTAGTAGAATTCCAGTGTCTTATTAGTTTTTCTCTCCTTGCTCCAGAACACTTTCACCTTATGACATTTCTCTTCAGTTTCCTGTGATCTGGTCTTGCCTGGCGTCTCCCTCCTAGTTTTGGCTTGGAGTGGGGCTGCTGTAATTAAAAAAACAAACAACAATGTTTGTCTGTTTAGAAGAGGTTAATACATTAACATGGTTTGAGAATCAAAATAATATTAAACGAGTGGGGTTATCACTCCCACCTGGTTCACACCTCTCTGAGTTTCCTGTGTATTTTTCCAGTGGTTTGTCATACAGGTATCAGTATATATGAATATATTTGCTTTCTTTTCCCTTTCCTTATATAAAAGGAGGCACCCTCTGTACATTCTATTCCATCCTATATCTTATTTCTTTTCATATTGTTGGTGTGGCCTTGGCTTACAATATTCCACCCCTCTCCCCACCTCCTCCCCAAGTCCTCTGGGTTAAGGGGTATCTATTCTGTGGATTCAGAAGAGCTGACACTCCTGCTCAAGGACAGATTTAAAAGCTACGTACATTTTATGTGAGAGATTAGGACAAAAACTGGGCTTGTTTTTCACTTCTGTTAGCTTTGAGGGGAGACCTTGGGGATCTCTAAACTCAGCCCAGCTTCCTCTCTAGAGGTTCAGGAAAGAGCTGATGGCCACTTGTCAAATGTAACTGTGGAAGAGGTTTCAGTGTTGTCAGAGGGTTGTGAGAAGTAAAGTGAGTGGATACTCACTGGGGTTTTCCAGGCATTGAAAATTGAGAGTTCATCTGCCTGGGACTCTCTGATAAGCAGGGTTTCTGTCTAAAGTCCGCCTGGTGTCATTTGTTTTACAGTGTAGGGGTCAGATGGGAAGAAGCAGCTGGCTGGCCAGAAGTCTGATGCCGGGCCCTTGGAGTGAGCCCTGGGTAGGCAGGCACAGCCTGCTGTGTAATGAGTAGGTGGGTGGGGGAGGAGAGCCGAGCTGGTAGAACTGGAAATTCTGCTGAGAGAGGGCTGGAAGGAGCAATGGCGTGCAAGCTCTCCTGT
Source organism: Madoqua kirkii (assembly GCA_006408675.1). Classification (NCBI taxonomy): domain Eukaryota; kingdom Metazoa; phylum Chordata; class Mammalia; order Artiodactyla; family Bovidae; genus Madoqua; species Madoqua kirkii. The sequence continues at coordinate 29,874 of SJYC01085306.1, forward strand.
CCTACAGAGCCATCCCCACTTTCTGCTGTACTCAGAGGGCTGTGTCAGTTGACCCCCGTCACTGAAAGTACAGCCAAGCCAGACTGTTTAGACTTAGCCCCGCCAGTCTTTGGCTCACACAGTCTTCCTCTTGCCCACGCATTCCTTGTCTGTCCCACCTCAACACCAGGAGTGAGTTCAGTCTCTACAGGGTGAGTGGCCGGAAGGAAAGAGCAAACGGGGGTGGAAGGCCTGGGTCCAGGTTCTACTTGCACTGGAATGTCAGATTCAATTGTTAATCCAACGAGCATTGGTGTTTACTACGTTCTGAGCACTGCGCTGAGATTAGGGATTAAAGGTCAGGTATTTGTAACCGTTCGCCGACAGCTGACGTTAGGTAAACTGTGAGCATGCTGTGTCTGGGGGCTTTGGCGTATTCTGAGGCTGGTGGATCCTGTGAGGCTCATCTGCCTAGAGGGGAAGTTTGGATGAATTCTTAGAGAAAACCAGAGACTGGCTGGCTGGCTTCCTGGCTTCCCTCCTTTTCCTTCCGTCCTTTGTTTGTTTGTTTTTAAATGGACCAAAACAAACTCATTACATGAAAACACCTTAAGGAAAATTCTGATTATTAACAGGATTGCATAGGGAAACCAAAGTTTTCTTAATAATCAGTATAAGGAAGTAGCTTTTCTGTTGTGGGTTTGACCTATGTTTACAGGGACAGTTTGGTGGGTTCTGTCAGATATCTGGATACCTCCACCCTCTGTGACCACCTTATTAAACACAGCACTGCTTTGGTGGCAAAGCACAGCTCTAAGAACAGGGGAGGATACAAATGTATCTCGTTTCCTGTTTCTAAGGAACTGTAGACATGTGTTTACTAAGTAGAACGCAGAGCACCATGTGTCAGGAGCTGTCATAGAAGTACAGAATGTTTGGGGAACAAAGAGAAAAAGTTACTTTTCAAAAGAAGTGATAGATAGTCAATGCAGAAAATCGGAAAACAGAGGGATATAGAGAAAAGAAAATCACATGCCATCCTGTTCTCTAGAGATAACACTGATTGCTGGTTTTATTCTAATCTTTCATCTGTGATTAATATGTGGTATAGCTGACCTGTGCAAAATATATTGGAAAAAAATGAAATGGCTGTTTGATGCCATTGACTTTTCCTTAAGCCTTGGCCCTGTGGGCAGATATTCATTTAGGTCACACCAGCTCAACAGAAATCCATACATACCAGTGTTTAAGCCAAGTTGTGTACTAAACTACTTTGAGCTATGGCCAGTTTGTCAGATTAGGTAGGAATTCCAGTGGGAAAAAGGAAAACTGTGTTATAGAGCCCTTCTCATTTAGATTATTAATGACTGAATATCAGTTTTAAATGAAATGGGTGACTACCTCCATGACAGAAAGGATAGGAACATAAATGTTCTATGCGTTCTGTGGCTCAGACAGTAACGCGTCTGTCTACAATGCGGGAGACCCAGGTTCGATTGCTGGGTCGGGAAGATCCCCTGGAGAAGGAAATGGCAATCCACTCCAGGACTGTTGCCTGGAAAATTCAGTGGACAGAGGAGCCTGGTAGGCTACCGTCCATGGGGTCACAAAGAGTCGGACACGACTGAGCGACTTCACAATGACATGTGTTCTGTGATGGTAGTGTATTATTGCAAACCATGACCATATGTGTATTTTTTTCTTCCTTCCTTTTTTTCTTTTTCTTTTTTTTTTTTTTAGCAAACAATGCTTTAAATAAAATCCATGCTATAGTATTATACTGTATGACTATCCTTTAATTTACTTAATTGTTCACTTTTTGCTGAGCTTTTTTTTTTTTTTTTTT
>SJYC01085308.1:0-31189 GCA_006408675.1 Madoqua kirkii
CTTCAGAATGGACTGGTTGGATCTCCTTGCAGTCCAAGGGACTCTCAAGAGTCTTCTCCAACACCACAGTTCAAAAGCATCAATTCTTTGGCGCTCAGCCTTCTTCACAGTCCAACTCTCACATCCATACATGACCACAGGAAAAACCATAGCCTTGACTAGATGGACCTTAGTCGGCAAAGTAATGTCTCTGCTTTTGAATATGCTATCTAGGTTGGTCATAACTTTTCTTCCAAGGAGTAAGCATCTTTTAATTTCATGGCTGCAGTCAGTATCTGCAGTGATTTTGGAGCCCAGAAAAATAAAGTCTGACACTGTTTCCACTATTTCTCCATCTATTTTCCATGAAGTGATGGGACCGGGTGCCATGACTTTTGTTTTCTGAATGTTGAGCTTTAAGCCAACTTTTTCTCTCTCCTCTTTCACCTTCATCAAGAGGCCCTTTAGCTCCTCCACTTTCTGCCATAAGGATGGTGTCATCTGCATACCTGAGGTTATTGATATTTCTCCCGGCAGTCTTGATTCCAGCTTGTGTTTCTTCCAGCCCAGCGTTTCTCATGATGTACTCTGCATATAAGTTAAATAAGCAGGGTGACAATATACAGCCTTGATGTACTCCTTTTCCTATTTGGAACCAGTCTGTTGTTTCACGTCCAGTTCTAACTGTTGCTTACTGACCTGCATACAGATTTCTCAAGAGGTTTTCCCTTCTAGTTTTATTGAGGTATAATTGACAAATACAATTGAATATAAAATGTACAATGTTGTGATTTGGAGCTGTGATTTATGTATACGTTATGAAATATTTACCACAATCAAGCTAATTAAAAGATTCATCACCTCACAGAGTTAACTTTTGTGTATGTATATGTTGACAATGTGTAAGATCTACTCTGTTAGCACATTTCAAGTATACAATACACTTTTGTTAAATATCATCTGATCCTCAGAACTTATCCAGCTTCTCCCATCCAAAGACTAACCAGGCCTGACCCTGCTTAGTTTCAGAGATCAGACGAGATCGGGTGTGTTCAGGATGATATGGCTGTAGACAGAAATTATCCCTCTTCTAACTGAGTTTGTTTCCTTTGACCCACTCCACAGCCCCTGGCAACCACCATCCTACCCTCAAGCAATATTTATTTTTAAATAGCCAGAGAATAATCAGTCTCGCAGAATTAACTTTTTATAAGAGAACCAATTTCCATGAATAATGAGTTTCAATATCTTTAGGATATATTACATTAAGTTGTGTTAATCACTGTAAAAGAAAAAATATTTCATGGTGCTTGTTAAAGATGGTGAATGAGACTTTATCCAGGACCATCAAGATAGGAGTAGGGATACTGTGGTGGGATTTGACAGGGAGGCAGGGAGAAAGATGGGGCTCCATACAGCAGTGCCGGTAGGGACTTACAGCCAGGGAGCAAGGAAGGGTGATGGGGTAGACAAGGGCTAAGCGCAAACACCTAAGAGCAAACATCATGGGGAAGGGGAGTTACAGGTCAAGTGGCCTCACCAGATTCTTGCTAAAGACTAGTGATGAGACCTCACCTTGAGGATGGTGGACGCTGAGGACCCAAGTTAGCTATTAAGTGTGATCAGGTATCTCTGAGAGTAAGGACTTTGCAGGGTTCTTGCTAAAAGATAATTTTATAAGGAAGTGCACAGATAGGCTTAGGAGAGTTCAGGAGACTAACTAAAGTTTGGTCGAGCAAAGTAGTTGTGTCACCACAATCAGAATTATGTATTAGTGCAGTCATTTATTTTTACTTATTTTTGTCACTATCCTTATGATAAAATACTACATGATAGGGGACAATAAAACTGATAGAAATTTCATAAAAATGCTAAAAGTGAATACATGTCAACCCAAGCAAAGCAAAAGCTTTTAATGATGCTGCCCTGAGATGTAAATGTGCATTGTTTTAAACTTACTGGGCAACCCTATTTAATGTTAAATCATAAAAAATGCTGTCTTAGTTCATTGGAAAAAAAGCATTTTTAAGAAACAGTACTTATAATTAAGGTTATTTTATTGCTGTTTTCAATTTATTTGGCTCATTTAAATCCATTCTATAAATGAGAACTTGATAAAATGTAAAAATTATTGTTTTTCTCGGTCCAAGTGCTCTTTAGAAATCTTTACAGGAAGTTGGGTGCGCCTTTGATGGAGGTTATTTTCATGCAGCCCTGCTTGTGCAGATTACAGAACGTGAATTTTCTTTTCTATAAAAATAGATTGTCACTTCCCTGGTGACTCTTTCCAGAGTCTTTTTGTGGCAGGATGATGTTTGATTTCTGGTATTTATTCAGAGTTACATGAATTCAAAATATTACATCTGTCGAGACTTCCCTAGAGGCCCATGATTAAGACTCAGTGCTTCCCCTGCAGAGGGGGCGGGTTCCATCCCTGGTCTGGGAACTAAGATCTCACATGCGACGTGGCATGGTCAAAACAAAAACAAACAAACACAATTATTCTATCTGTAGAAACAGATCCAAATATGTGCAGCATTAAAAATAGCTTTACTTATATATAAAAAATACTACTATGTCTTTACTTATTCAGCAATGGGAGGTAAGCTGGAGAGTCTGTCTTGAACGGGCACTCAATGATTGCCATTGTTACATGCAGAGCTCTGGAGTACAGGTGGTGCAAAGTCTGTTTACGGAGGCCAAAGCACAGGGGAACTCATGCCCATAGTTAGATGTATGTACTCTAAATGATTTTTACTTTCCTCATTGTTCCTAAGCTGCTCTGCTGGGCATTTGCATGCATACTCATTTAACAGGCTACCTGTTGCCATGGTAACACCGAACAAAACTGAAACCTATTCTTTGCTGAAGTGAGAGTTCCCCAGCAAGACTGATGCAGGCTGGTGAGAACCTCTGCTTTTGTTTTGCTTTGTCGAGTTCCCAAGGCATCAGGCCTGGTCTGTGATCACAGGTCCTGTGGGAGCTGTGGGGTTTGTCTGCAGTTGCCCTTCTCTATGATCCAGTAGAAATCCACACATCCATTAGACCACAGGGATCCGAATATGGCTCCACTGATGACATGGCAACCATGTACTGATCGACATCAAGACAAACCCAAGTACAAGGATTTTCCAATGTGAATTATTAGCTGATGAATAAATTAGCCCATCTCTTTGTGTTTCTCTCTTGGCTGGGGATGATAATGTTAGTGATTCTCATACATTTTCTGAAAACAAATGAGATGTCAAGTGAGATCACTGAAATTCAAAGGAATCTTTCAGAAAACTGCGAACTATAGTCCTATTGTTACCTTTGTTACATCTTCTTGTCAAGTGTTTATCAAATGTCTCTTACAAGCAGGATGTCATGTTGACTCCCTGTGGGACGTGAGATTTCTGGTCCGCTAGTGATACTGAACTCACATAGAGACGCCAGCCAGGAGCGAATGACGAGCTCGAGCAGCTCTGTCTGTTCTTTGCTCCGTGCCCATCTTTCCCCCACTCCAGTTAATACTGGATGCTGTTTTTAACAGACCCACGTCTTACTCTGCCAGCATGATTTTATTTACTTGACTCTTCCTAAAGAAGAGTGTTTTGGAGGAGCTTTGTAAATAGCCACATACAACGTGGATACCAACCATCAGGAAAATTCTCTTAACAATAAAATTTTATCAAATGCCTGCTCTGTGCCAAGCATTGGATGAGTTACTCTGCTAACACTTTACATATTTTATTGCACAATTTAAACTTTCTCTCCAAAATGCAGTTTTCTTTGATTTGCTCCATGCCCATCTTTCCCCCACTCCAGTTAATACTGGATGCTGTTTTTAACAGACCCACGTCTTACTCTGCCAGCATGATTTTATTTACTTGACTCTTCCTAAAGAAGAGTGTTTTGGAGGAGCTTTGTAAATAGCCACATACAACGTGGATACCAACCATCAGGAAAATTCTCTTAACAATAAAATTTTATCAAATGCCTGCTCTGTGCCAAGCATTGGATGAGTTACTCTGCTAACACTTTACATATTTTATTGCACAATTTAAACTTTCTCTCCAAAATGCAGTTTTCTTTGTAAAATTGCAGTTTTTAATTTTTAAAATTTATTTATAATTTTTAACATCAAAATTTAAGTATATTTGATTTATAATGATTCAGGTATATGACCAAGTGATTCAGCTTTATATATATATTATATATACTCCTTTTTCGGGGCCTCCCTGTTAGCTCAGCAGTAAAAAAATCTGCCTGCAATGCAGGAGACACAGGAAACGCGAGTTTGATCCCTGGGTCTGGAAAATCCCCTGGAGGAGGGCACGGCAACCCACTCCTGTATTTTGCCTGGAGAATCCTGTGGGCAGAGGAGCCTGAGGTCGTACAGTCCATCAGTCACAGAGAGTCAGACATGACTGATGTGACTGAGCATTTACACACATGTTCTTTTTCATATTGCTTTCCATTATAGGTTATTAAAAAATGTTGACTATACTTCCCTGTGTTTCTTGTTGTTTATCTATTTTATACCTTGTAATGTGTATATTTTAATCTCCAGTTTCCAGTTTATCTCTCTCCCCCCAAAAGGTGGCATTTTTAAAAGAAATAATTTGAAAAGAGATGATGAGAAGCTTGAGGTATTGACCTAACTGACCAGCAGCACACACACACACACACAGACACACACAGACACACACAGACACACAGACACACACACACACATGCTCACTCAAACCTTCAAATGAGTGTGGAAAGACAGGTAGAAAAATAGGGTGATACTATTACCTAAAAGAATTGAATGAGAAATTTTTGGATCGGAGAGTTTCTCATCTCTGTTCGAAAGTATCTCTTCTTTTTAGTCTCTCCAGCTTCTGAGCATGTCTGGCCTTGGTTCCCTTCGGTTCCTGTTCTTCTGATGTCTCCTGATGCCCTGCTCCCTGCCTTCTCCTATTCCAGCCTTGTGGGAGGAGGTGGTGGTGGAGCCTGCAGATGCATCCATTTCTCAGCTTTCCCTGTAGGCACCAGGCCCTTGATCCGCTCCGGCTCCGAATCCGTGGCTTCACGCCCCTTTTGCCTGTGGGGAATGGACGCAGACTTTGCTCTCCAGGTGTGCTCAGGCACCTGGTCAGTCCAGACCCATCCGCGGAGAGAGAAGGGCACTCACTGCAGATGGACGTTTAGAAACTTTGATATCAGTTTGGTAGAGGGGTTTTGTCTGTTGAATCTAACGAGATATTTGGTTGGTATTTTGTATCTTTTAAAGTTTCATTTCTTTTGTAATAATCTATTTTATTTTTTTGTATTATCTTAAATAAAGTTTCATTAGAAGGACAGTGAATACATTCATAAGAACATTTATCATAGTATGGTCTTTATGAAGCTCTTGTTCCCTGAGTTCTTGAGATGATTAGATGATCTAATGGAAGCACTTCTAACTCTCAGTGTTGATGTTCATTTACTTATTTTTTTAAGTATAGTTAATTGACAATGTTGGGTTAATTTTAAGTGTAGAGCAAACTGTTTCAGTTATACATATATAGATATACATTTTTTTTAGATTTTTTTCCTATTATAGGTCATTACAAGATATTGAATATAGTTCTCTGTGCTGAGCAGTAGGCCCTTGTTATTTTTTATATATAGTAGTGTGTGTATGTAAATCTCAGGCTCTTAGCTTATCCCTCCCCATTTACCTTTCAGTAACCATTATTTTTTTTTATGTATGTGAGTCTGTTTCTGTTTTGTAAATAAGTTCATTTATATAATTTGTTTTTCATTCCATGTATCAGTGACATCGGATGAGATGTGTATAAGAGACAGAGTTAGATGTATGTACTCTAAATGATTTTTACTTTCCTCATTGTTCCTAAGCTGCTCTGCTGGGCATTTGCATGCATACTCATTTAACAGGCTACCTGTTGCCATGGTAACACCGAACAAAACTGAAACCTATTCTTTGCTGAAGTGAGAGTTCCCCAGCAAGACTGATGCAGGCTGGTGAGAACCTCTGCTTTTGTTTTGCTTTGTCGAGTTCCCAAGGCATCAGGCCTGAAATATGATGATATCTATTTTATTGTCTTTTAACAAAGCAACAATCCACATGGAATGTGAAGTCTGTGGAGAGAAAAGACAAAAATACCAGGTTTTTCACTGTGGGTCATTTGAGAAGTGCCCATCTAACATACCCTCAGGTTCTCTAAAATGTCTTTTGATTTCCTACCTTCATGCTTTTGCCTGTTTTTTAACTAATACTACCTATCTCTTAAATCCCAACTGTAATATCCTCTCCTATATGAATTTTGCCTGAACTTTTCATTGAAGTTCATTGTGTTTCTGCAGAAACCTTGTGACCAGTGGTTATTGCAAGTAGGATCATTTAACCTGCTGTACAAACACATTTGTCTTTCTATAGCACCACCTTTGAAGGTTGTCCCTGGGAGAGACACTCAGGGTAGATAAGAGATGCACTTTGAAGGGGTGGACACCTGCTTTAGAATCCTGAGTTTCATCATGTATAGCTGAGGGACCCTGAGTTATCAGCTAGCCTTTCTGCACAGCAATGTCCTCATTTATAAAATGGGACTCTTGGTAGCACCTAGGTCTTAAGGCTGCTATGAAGATTGAATAATCTATGTAAAGATTTAAGTGTACAATTCCTGGCATATACGAAGTACTCAAATCAATGAATGCTATTATGTTTTTCATTATTAATATTAACAAGTTTAGAATATTTTAGTTGTCTTTGTTCACACAATAAAACTAGTCATTTAACTGTTTTACTTTGAGAAAAAAGAGATAAGAAACTCCCACAATTGTGTTGACAGACCCATGTTTTGAAGACACAGCTAGGATGGGTGGGATGCAGAAGCCTGGGAAGTTACTGGATTTCTGCAGATTTCTTCTGGGTCTTAGAGAGCTAGTCAGGGCAGCTAAGACTGCCTTGTTTGGACTCTGCACACATAGCTTGAGTCACTCACAGATACTTTTTCTTACAGACAAAACTTACACCACCAAAAGGAAAATGGGAGTAGAAAAAGAAACTGCAGAAAGGCCAAATATCTAAAAATACCCTCACCAACAAAATATTTGGCTGGAACACCTGAATTTTCTGAGCATAATTTTAATTAGGTAAACATTGAAAATATATATATTTTTAAAAGAGGAAAGTGTAATTTTATGGAAAATAATGATTGTCAGCGATCTTCAGAAGCCTTCAGAAGATCACTTTTGCAAAAGACTTTCCTTGTTTTAAGGCGTGAGAAGATATGAATTTGAGCAAGCTGCTGCAATGGTGATCAACACATAACTGCTTAACTGACAAAATTTTCCCCTATATTGGCTTTTTTTGTAGGATTATTATTTAAAAACATAGACAAAGAGCTTGTAACTATGGTGCTTGATCATATAGTTGCTCAGTCATGTCCGACTCTTTTGCGATCCCTTGGACTGCAGCACGCCAGACTTCCTGTCTTTCGCCATCTCCTGGAGCTTGCTCAAACTCATGTCCATCGCATCAGTGATGCCATCCAACCATCTCATCTTCTGTCTTCCCCTTCTCCTCCTACCTTCAATCTTTCCCAGCATCAAGGTCCTTTCTAATGAGTCAGTTCTTCGCATCAGGTGGCCAAAGTATTGGAGCTTCAGCTTCAGCATCAGTCTTTCCAATGAATACTCAGGAGTGATTTCCTTTACGGTAGACTGTTTTGATCTCATTGCAGTGCAAGGGACTTTCAAGAGTCTTCTCCAACACCACAGTTCAAAAGCATGAGTTCATCGGTACTCAACCATCTTTATGGCCCAACTCTCACATCCATACATGACTACTGGAAAAACCATAGTTTTGACAATACAGACCTTGTCGGAAAAGCATTATCTCTGCTTTTAAAGGTGCTGTCTAGGTTTGTTATAGCTTTTCTTCCAAGGAGTAAGTATCATTTAATTTCATGGCTGCATTCATTATCCACAGTGATTTTGGAGCCCAAGAAAATAAAGTCTCTCACTGTTTCCATTGTTTCCCCATCTATTTACCATGAAGTGATGGGACCAGATGCCATGATCTTAGTTTTTTGAATGTTGAGTTTTCAGCCAGTTTTTTCCTCTTTCACCTTCATCAAGAGGCACTTTAGTTCCTCTTTGCTTTCTCCCTTAAGAGTAGTATCATCTGCATATCTAAGGTTATTGATCTTTCTTCTGGCAATTTTCTTCATGTGATAGGTAAATGAAATGACTGTTTTACTGTGTGCTCTAGACAAGTGAATATATTAAAACCATATTATGGATACATAGATGGCTAGAATATGCTTTGTTAGGCCTTAAAAAGTAAGTGAACTCTACTCAAAGTAAGCAGAAATATATTCAAGATATAACTGAATTAAATGCCAAGCAAAATGATGCTTAATTTAAAGGAGTGGATAACGATTTTGTGGTCAAATTATTTTGGATATATTGAATGTCAATTTGAAAGAGGGCCTATAAACACAATTCTGGGAAGACCTAGGGAGCGATATTTAAGAGCTGCTTAGGCCCTTAGGAGACAAGGCCAGTAAAAAAGACATAATTTACTATAGTTAGAGGCTAAGAAAAACAAAATAAAATAATTATCTGAAGCCTAACAGTGTGATTCTCTGTATATGTACACACACACACACACACACACACACACACACCCCTCACATTTGAAAAGTCATATTATACCCACCAAGTACATGCATTATCTGAATAAAAAGAGTGACACACATTTTTGGAAGAGAAGTTAGGCTAAAATCACACACCTATTTTCAATAACGAGGTCTGTGAGACTTGAAGGGCACAACAGTCTGACAGGGAAGCGGTGAAATTATCATAGACTGTTGAGTGATTCGAATTGGATCAGGCAAAATGCTTTGAAAATACATTGTTGGAAACAATCTCATATTGGGAAGGCAGTAAAAAGATGGACCTGGAGGCCATCACACAGAGTGAAGTATGTCAGAAAGAGAAAAATAAATATATGAATGCATATATGTGGAATCTAGAGAAATGGTACTGGTGAACCTCTTTGCAAGGCAGGACTGGAGAAGCAGATGTAGGGAATGGACTTGTGGGCACAGCAGGGGAAGGAGAGAGTGGGATGATTTGAGAGCCTAGCTTTGAAACATGTTATGAGATTGGTACAAAAGTAAGTGCAGTTTTGGACTGTGAATTTTAAGTCATTATAACTAGGCTCAAACACATCTTTATTTATCAAATAGGAACCATTACGCTCAATACATTTTTGCCAACTGGAAATAAGTTTGCTTATTCCTGTGGTGTAAAAATTCATGCTTCCAGATTCCATAGAGTCTTGCAAAGCATTTTCTGTTACCTGCTAGCTGTGGAAGCATTTTCCTTGCAAAAGTTGTTGAGATATTTGAAGACCCGGTAGTCAGTTGGCAAGAGATCAGATGAACATGGCAGAGGAGGCAAAACTTTGTAGCCCAGTTCATTGAACTTTTGAAACATTGGTTGTGCAACATACAGTTTGGTGTTGTTGTGGAGAAGAAATGGGCACTTTCTGTTGACCAATGCTGGCTGCAGGTACTACAGCTTTCAGTGCATCTCATCAAGGTGCTGAGCGTACTTCTCAGATGCAGTTATTTCACAATTATTTCACAAGATTCAGAAAGCTGTAGTGGATCAGACCGGCAGCAGACCACCAAAGAGTGACTGTGACTTTTTTTTTTAGTACAAGTTTGGCTTTGGGAAGTGCTTTGGAGCTTTTTGTCAGTCCAGCCACTAAGCTGGTCATCCACTGGTTGTTGTATAGAACCCACTTTGTGTCTCATGTCATGATCCAGTCAAGAAATCGTTCATTGTTGTTGCATAGAATAAGAGAAAAGACACTTCAGAACAACAATTGTTTTCATTAGTGGTCAACTCAGAGGCACCAGTTTATGAAGCTTTTTCACCTTTCCAATTTGCTTCAAATGCCCAATGACCATAGAATGGTCTATGTTGAGTTCTTTGGTAACTTCTTTTGTAGTTGTAAGAGGATCAGCTTAGATGATTGCTTTCAATTGATCCTTGTCAACTTCTGATGACCCATCATTACGCTCTCATCTTCAAGGCTCTTGTCTCCTTTGCAAGACTTCTTGACCCACCACTGCACTGTAAAATCATTAGCAGTTCCTGGGGCAAATGCACTGTTGATGTTACCAGTTGTCTCTGCTGCTTATGACCCATTTTGAACTTGAATAAAAAAGTCACTCGAATTTGCTTTGTGTCTAACATCATTTCTGTGGTCTAAAATAAATATAAAATAAAACAGCAAGTAATAAGTCATTAGCAAAATAAATAAAGCAAGAAATGTACATTAAAATGATGTATAACACAACCACATTTATTTAAGAATGTATTCCAACATCAAATGGCAAAGTCCTACAATGTAAAACTGCAATTACTTCTGCACCAAAGTAATACATTATGATGTGTGAAATAGATAGCTAGTGGGATGCTGCTGTATAGCACAAGGTGTTCAGCTCAGTGCTCTGTGATCCTGGGGTGGGGTGGGGTGTGGCAGGTGGAAGGGAAATCCAAGAGGGAGGGACATATGTATACCTATAGTTGATTCATTTTGCTGTACAGCAGAAACTAACACAACATTGTAAAGCTCCAATAATATACTCCAATAATAATTTTAAAAAGATGTTCTAAGTTGCTCTGTCTCACCTCTAACTCTTAACGCTTTCTTGTAGTCTAAAAACAGAAAAATATAATATTTATAGAGTACTGGGGGGTAGGACCTAGATGCTAAATTGTTTGTTATCAAATGATATTATATGTGATACCCCTGGCTTTGTTGTAGTGATAACAGAAATGCTATTTGTTTTGGTCCTTTCCCGCTACTAGAAATCAACAATGAAGAAAGAGCTTAGGGTTCAGAGAACCATTTAAGAACTGGTTGGTAGATGTGTCCTTACAAGTAAAGCTCTAAACACACGTATCCAACACAACACACGATGTTATAGCCAAAGTGAAATAAGATTAAGGTTTCCCCCATATATAATGTCATTATAATTGGATAAAAACATACAGTGATGATGGGAATAGGGTATAGAGACTTTTTGAGAATTATTAGCTACTGTATATAAAAAAAAGGGACATTGAATGAGAATCAACTTCCTGAAGAGATATTTTTTATATTCTCCCTGACCCCTTGATGGTAACTTGAAGAACTAGCAAGCACATACCATCTCCTCATATCATTTGATTTCCCTTATATTCAAATATGTCAAGATAATACATAAAAGGAATCAAATTCAGGAGAAAGGAGTCAATTCATTTTTCATTTTTCTAGTATTTCCCAGCTTTGCTTTTCCCCTCATTTAACCTACAGCTATGTGGTTGGGGCTCTCTTGCTCACCTTTGGGAAACATTCAGCCAGCCCTGGGAGCTTATGTGCCCTGGAGACAGCCTGTGTGACATTTTTGGATAAACCCCTGGTTAGGCCCATGACCCCATGGATCAGCTTGCCTGAAGCTAGTTCTGCTAAGGTCCCCTGATCTGTAGACTGTTTCTCAACCAGCACTATACCTTCTGAGCTGTCCAAGAGGCTGGTGGTTCATGGAACACCTTATTCCATGTGACTGTTTTTATATAAATTTCATAAAAAATTGGCTTATGCTAACTTCTCTTATAAACACTGCTTCCCAAAGTATGCTTTTTGGTGCAAAGTCCACTTACCTACAGAAAACAGAGAGGAGGGTCATTTGTCCGGTAGTGTGTTTAGTGACATTTTTGGAGAAACCCCTGGTTAGGCCCATGACCCCATGGATCAGCTTGCCTGAAGCTAGTTCTGCTAAGGTCCCCTGATCTGTAGACTGTTTCTCAACCAGCACTATACCTTCTGAGCTGTCCAAGAGGCTGGTGGTTCATGGAACACCTTATTCCATGTGACTGTTTTTATATAAATTTCATAAAAAATTGGCTTATGCTAACTTCTCTTATAAACACTGCTTCCCAAAGTATGCTTTTTGGTGCAAAGTCCACTTACCTACAGAAAACAGAGAGGAGGGTCATTTGTCCGGTAGTGTGTTTGCTGTGTTAATGGGGCAAAACTAGACTGATTCATTTCCCTTTGGAAGTAGTACTGGTTCGGGCGGGGTGCTGGCCCTGGGTAACATTGGCCTCAGTGCCTGGCCCATGGCTGGGTGGTAGAAGATATTACATAAACATTTGTTGGATGAATAAATGCAGGATTTTTGCAATGTAGGCTCAATTTTGGTACTACTCTTTCTGCATTTCTGTCTTAGCAACTGATTACCTAGAGTGACCAGCCCCTATAAGATCTGCAAAAAAACAGGAGGAAGAGAAAAGATGGGAGTTTAGTAAATAAAAGAATAAAAGACTTAAAATGACAAAAGAATAGAAATGACAGCCTGGGGACTTCCCTAGTGGTCCAGTAGTTAAGACTGTGCTTCAATGCAAGAGACACTGGTTTAATACCTGGTCAGGGAATTAAGATCCCACGTGCTGGGTGGTACTGCCAAATAAGAACAATAAAGACCATCTGTGTCAAGCCATCTTTTGAATCTTGAACATACGTACCATCTTTGACTAGACAAACTATTCAATGTGGTGTTTTAGGGGGAAAATATGCATTTTGAAGACAAACACAACTGTGTCTAAATCTTAACTTTGCTACCTACTAAAATTCTATGCAGACTACAATATTCAGTCTCTCTGAGGCTCGTTTTCCTTCACTGAAATGGAGAAACTACCTTTTGTTTTGGAAGCTTGTTTTGTGGTCAGTCACTTCATACAGTGTGTACATGTGTGTCTTAACAACAGTAATGACAGTTTTCAATTTTTAAGTATCTTCTAGATGTCTGGGTCAGGGTGGAGCGTATCCAGACACTTTTGTATCCTTAACCCACCAAAAGTACAAGGATAATAGTATGATTCCTGATATATAGATAATTAAATTAAAACTCAGTAATGTAAAGGGAGCTATACAAGTTTGCAGAAATGCAGAGATTTGAATTTAAATTTATGTGGATCACAATAAACTGTGGAAAATTATGAAAGAGATGGGAATACCAGACCACCTCACCTGCCTCTTGAGAAATCTGTATGCAGGTCAGTAAGCAACAGTTAGAACTGGACGTGAAACAACAGACTGGTTCCAAATAGGAAAAGGAGTACGTCAAGGCTGTATATTGTCACCCTGCTTATTTAACTTCTGTGCAGAGTATATCATGAGAAACGCTGGACTGGAAGAAACACAAGCTGGAATCAAGATTGCTGGGAGAAATATCAATAACCTCAGATATGCAGATGACACCACCCTTATGGCAGAAAGTGAAGAGGAACTAAAAAGCCTCTTGATGAAAGTGAAAGAGGGAGGTGAAAAAGTTGGCTTAAAGCTCAACATTCAGAAAATGAAGATCATGGCATCCGGTCCCATCACTTCATGGGAAATAGATGGAGAAACAGTGGAAACAGTGTCAGACTTTATTTGGGGCAAGGGAGAAATATCAATAACCTCAGATATGCAGATGATACCACCCTTATGGCAGAAAGTGAAGAAGAACTGAAGAGTCTCTTGATGAAAGTGAAAGAGGAAAGTGAAAAAGTTAAAGCTCAACATTCAGAAAATAAAGATCATGGCATCCGGTCCCATCACTTCATGGGAAATAGATGGGAAAGCAGAGGAAACAGTGTCAGACTTTATTTTCGGGGGCTCCAAAATCACTGCAGATGGAGATTGCATCCATGAAATTAAAGGACGCTTAGTCCTTGCAAGAAAAGTTATGACCAACCTAGATAGTATATTCAAAAGCAGAGACATTACTTTGCCGACTAAGGTCCATCTAGTCAAGGCTATAGTTTTTCCTGTGGTCATGTATGGATGTGAGAGTTGGCCTATGAAGAAGGCTGAGTGCTGAAGATTTGATGCTTTTGAACTGTGGTGTTGGAGAAGACTCTTGAGAGTCCCTTGGACTGCAAGGAGATCCAAGCATTCCATTCTGAAGGAGGTCAGCTCCGGGATTTCTTTGGAAGGCATGATGCTGAAGCTGAAACTCCAGGACTTTGGCCACCTCATGAGAAGTGTTGACTTAGTGGAAAAGACTCTGAATCTGGGAGGGATTGGGGGCAGGAGGAGGAGGGGATGAGAGAGGATGAGATGGCTGGATGGCATCACTGACTCAATGCACATGAGTCTGGGTGAACTTCGGGAGATGGTGATGGACAGGGAGGCCTGGCATGCTGTGATTCATGGGGTGCAAAGAGTGGGACACGATTGAGCGACTGAACTGAACAGGTACCACTTTATACCAATCAAAATAGCCACCGCTAAAAACTCCATATAAATAACAAATGTAGGAGGAGATGTGGAGAACTGCTAAAAACTCCATATAAATAACAAATGTAGGAGGAGATGTGGAGAAAAGGAGACCTTTCTATGCTATTGCTGGGAATATAAGTTGGTAGAGCCACTATGGAAAACAGAATGGAAGTTCCTCTAAAAAATAAAAATAGAATTACCATGTGAGCCAGCAAAATGCAAATTTAAAAAGATACTTGCATGTTTATGTTCACAGCAGCATTACTTACAATAGCCCAGTCATGGAAACAACCTAAATGACCTTCCACAGATGAACAAATAAAAATGTGGTATTTCCAGTTTAAGATGGCAGAATAGAAGGATGGGTGCTCATCTTCTGTGAGAACACCAAAATCGCAAGTAGCTGTTGAACAACCACTGAAAGGAGGATACTGGAACCCATCAAAAGATATCCCACATCCAAAGACAAAGAAGAAGCTGCAGAGAGACAGTAGGAGGGGTGCAATCACAATAAAACAAAGTCCCATGACTACCAGGTGGGTGATCCACAAACTGGAGAATAATACCAAAGAAGTTCTCCCACTGTTGGGGTTCCCAGCCTGGGGATCTCAAAAAGGGACTGGGAATCCCCAGGGAATCTGACCTTGAAGTCCAGTGGGATTTGATTACAGGACTTCCACAGGACTGGGGAAAATAAGGACTCGAGTCTTGGAGGGCACAAATAAAATCCTGCCTGCACTAGAACCCAGAGGAAAGGAGCAGTGACTCCACAGAATACTGACCAAAACCCCTGCTAGTGTTGGAGGGTCTCCTGTGAGGTGTGCATTGGCAGGGGCTCATCACTGGGACTGGAGCACTGGCAGTAGTAGTCATGAACGGTCCCCCTTGGCGTAAGCCCTCCTGGGGGTCACCATTAACCCTACTACAGAGCCCATCACAGATCACTGCCTTGTTGTGGCAAAGGGGCTTGCGTAACTCAATGCCATATAGGGCCACCTAAGACAGATGGGTCACAGTGGAGAGTCCTAACAAAAGATGATCCACTGGAGGAGGGAATGGCAAATCATCCCAGTATACTTGCTGTGAGAACCTCATGAACCGCATAAAAAGACAAAAAGATATGACACTAAAGGATTAGTCCCCCAGGCCAGAAGGTATCCAATATGCTACTAGGAAAGAGCAGAGGATATCTACTAATAGTCCCAGAAAGAATGAAGTGGCTTGGCCAACGTGGAAATGATGCTCAGTTGTGGATGTGTCTGGCAATGAAAAGTAAAATTTGATGCTGCAAAGAACAGTTTTGCATAGGAACCTGGAATATTAGGTCCATGAATAAAGGTAAATTGGACATGGTCAAGCAGGAGATGGCTAGAGTAAACACAGACATCTTAGGAATCCATGAACTAAAATGGACAGGGATGGATGAAGTTAATTCAGAAGACCATTTTATCTACTACTGTGGGCAAGAATCTCTTAGAAGAAATGGAGCAGTCCTCATAATCAACAAAAGAATCCGAAATGCTGTCCTTGGGTGCAACCTCAAAAACCACAGAATGACCTGGGTTTGTTTCCAAGGCAAGCCATTCAACATCACAGTAATTCAAGTCTATGCCCCTACCACCAGTGCCAAAGAAGCTGAAGTTGATCAGTTCCTTGAGGACCTAGAAGATCTCCTAGAACTAACACACACAAAAAAACGTTCTCTTCATCACCGGGGACTGGAATGCAAAAGTAGAAAGTCAAGACACCAGGAGTAACAGTAAATTTGGTCTTGGAGCACAAAATGAAGCAGGGCAAAGGCTAACTGAATTCTGCCAAGAGAATGCACTGGTCATAGCAAACATACTTTTGCAACAATACAAGAGACGACTTTACAAATGGACATCACCAAAGGGTCAATACCGAAATCAAATTGATTACATTCTTTGTAGCCAAAGATGGAGAAACTCTTTAGAGTCAGCAAAATCAAGACCTGGAGTTGACTGTGGCTCAGATCAGCTTCTCAAAGCAAAATTCAGGCTTAAACTATAGAAAATGGGGAAAAGCACCAGGCTAGCCAGGTAGGACTTAAATCCCCTATGAATATGCAGTGGAGGTAATGAATAGATTCAAGGATTAGATCCAGTAAACAGCATGCCTGAAGAACTATGGGCAGAGGTCTGTAATATAGTACAGAAGGCAGTGAACAAATCTACCCTAACAAGAAAGCAAAGTGGTTATCTGAAGAGGAAAAGTGAAAAGCAAGGGAGAAAGGGAACATCCAGCTAAATGCAGAGAATTGCAAGGAGAAACAAGAAGGCCTTCTTCAATGAATGATGCAAAGAAATACAGGAAAACAACAGAATGGGAAAGACTAGAGCTTCAGGAAAATTGGAAATATCAAGAGAACAATTCATCCAAAGATGGGCGCAATAAAGGACAGAAACAATAGCGACCTAGTAGAAGCTGAAGAGATTAAATGAAGCTGAAAGAATAAAGAACTGTGCAAAAATTAACCAGATAACCAGGATGGTATGGTTACTCACCCAGAGCCAGACATTCTGGAGTGTGAAGTCAAGTGGGCCTTAAAAAGCACTGCTGTCAATAAAGTTAGTAATGGATGTGATGGAATTCCAGGAGAGCTATTTAAAACCCCCAAAGATAATGCTATCAAAGTGCTGCACTCAACATGTCCACAAATCTGGAAGACCTAGCAATGGCTATAGGCCTGGAAAAGGCCAATCCTCATCCCAATCCCAAGAAGGACAGTACTAAAGAATGTTCAAACCACTGGATAATTGCACTCATTTCCCACGCTAGTAAAGTAAGGCAAAGTCAAACTGCTCAGTCATGTCTGACTCTGCAACTCCATGGACTGTAGCCTGCCAAGCTCTTCCGTCCATAGGATTTTCAAGGCAAGAATACTGGCGAAGGTTGCCATTTAAGATCATGCTTAAAATTCTGCATGGTATGCTTCAGCATTACATGAACCAAGAACTTTCAGATATCCAAGCTGGGTTTAGAAAAGGCAGAGGAACCAGAGATCAAACTGCCAACATTTGCTGGATCATAGAGAAAGCAAAGGAATTCCCAGAAAAACATCTACCTGTTTCATTACACTACAGCCTTGCACTGTGTGGATCATAACAAACTGTGGAAAAATCTTAAAGAGATGGGAATACTAGACCTCTTACCTGTCTCCTGAGAAACATGTATGCAAGTCCAGAAGCATCAGTTAGAACCCTGTATGGAACAACTGGCTAGTTCAGGATTGAGAAAGGAGTACGACAAGGCTGTCTGTTGTCACCTTGTTTATTTAACTTATATACAGAGCACATCATGAAAAATGCCAGGCTGGATGAGTTACAACCTAGAATCAAGACTGGTAGGAGAAACATCACAACCTCATGTATGCACGTGATATGACTCTAACGACAGAAAGCAAAGAGGAACTAAAGAACCTCTCAATAAGGTGAAGGAGGAGAGTGAAAAGGCTGGCTTAAAAATAAATAATAAAAAAACTAAGATCAAGATGGAAGAAGTAACTGACGTCCTCTTCTTGGGCTCTAAAATCACTGTGGATGGGGACTACGGTCATAAAATCAGAAGACAAATGCTTCTTGCAATGAAAGGTATGACAAGCCTAGAAAAGCCTTGTGTTGAAAAGCGAAGACATCACTTTGCTGACAAAGGTCCATATAGTTAAGGTTATGGTCTTTCCAAGGATCAAGTACGGTTCTGAGAGTTGGACCATAGAAAAGCCAGAGTGCAGAATAATCGATACCTTTGAACTGTGGTGCTGGAGAAGACTCTTTGGAGTCCCCTGGACAGCAAGAAGATCAAACCAGTCTGTCTTAAAGGAAATCAACCCTGAATATTCATTGGATGAAAAGACCCTGGATGCTGGGAAAGATTGAGGGCAGAAGAAGGTGTCAGAGAATGAGATGGCTGGATGGCACCACTGATGCAATGGACATGAACTTGGGCAAACTCTGGGAGATGGTATGGGACAGGGAGGCCTGGCCCGCTACGGTTCATGGGGTGACAAAGAGTCGGATAGAACTGGGCAACTGAACAACAGCAAAAACAGAGCCCTTAGACCCCAGGGCTGGGTGTCCTCAGGCCAAACAACTAACAGGGAGGGAGCACAACCACACCCATCAGCAGATAATTGGATTAAAGATTTGCGGAGCTAGGCCCTGCCCACCAGAGCAAGACAGAAGAACCATAGTTCACAAGGGCTAGAACAAAAACCACATTAAAGTTAATCAGGATGAAAAAGCAGAAAGTTATGTCCCAGAGGAAGGGACAAGATAAAAACCTCCCCAAAACAAGTAAATGAAGTGGAGATAGGCAACCTTCCAGAAAAAGAATTCAAGACTCTCATTTAGATTTGATGGAGAAATCAAGCTTTTCAGACAAGTAAAGTTGTCTATCAGCCTATCAGGCTCCTCCGTCCATGGGATTTTCCAGGCAAGAGTGCTGGAGTGGATTGCTATTTCCTTCTCCAGGGGATCTTCCTGACCCAAAGGTAAGAGAATTCAGCACCACCAAACCAGCTTTACAATGAATGTTAAAGGAACTTTCTAGGCAGTAAACAGAAGAGAAGGAAAAGACCTACAGAAAATAAACCCAAAACAATTAAGAAAATGGTAATAGGATCATACATATCAATAATTACCTTAAGGTAAATGGATTAAATGTATCAAACAAAAGACATACACTGGCTGGGTAGATGAAAATATGTGCATGTATGCACTTTCACTTACCACATCACTCTGCTTGACCACCCCCTCCAAAATGTATGTGATTATTTTATTGTTAGATTAATCATGTTCCCATTATGCTCGCAATTGTAATTATCTTTTATTTTTTGTCTGGCTATTGATTGTGAAAACTGATCAAAATATTTTACTGTTGTGATTATTACTCACTTAATACCATTATATCATGATTGGTCAACAGAAAACATAATAGAATTCTATATCACCAAAACTACCATTTAATAGAAAGACCTGTAAAAAGATGTGGTACATATTTATATATACAATAGAATACTACTCATCCACAGAAAGAGAACAAGATAGGGCTTCCCCTGTTGTCCAGTGGTTAAGAATCTGCCTTGCAATGCAAGGGACACTGGTTTGACCCCTGGTACAGAAGGGTCCCACGTGCTGGTGAGCTGCTGAGCCCATGCTAACAATAATGAGCCAGCACTCTGGAGCCTGAAAGCTACGACATGCTACAGCTACTGAAGCCTGAGCACCTGGACCTTGTGCTCTGTAACAATAGAAGCCACCTCAATGAGAAGGCTGCACGCTACAATGAAAAGTAGCCCCTGCTCAGCCCAACTGAAGAAAGACTGCATGCAGCAATGAAGACCCACCACAGTCAAAAAATTAAATAATCTTTGGGGAAAGAAAGAATGAAATAATGCTACTTGCAGCAACATGAATGGAACTAGAAATTATCATACTATGTGAAGTCAGAAAGATAAATACTACATGATATCATTTATATGTGGATTCTAAAACATGATACAAACTGATCTATGAAACTGAAACAGAATTATGGACATACAGAACAAACTGGTGGTTGCCATGGGGGAGAGGGTTGGGAGAGAGATGGAGTTTGGGGTTAGCAGATGTATGCTTTTATACACAGAATGAATAAACAATTAGGTTCTACTTTATATCACAAGGAACTATACTCAATATCCACTGATAAACCTTAATGGAATAGACTATTAAAAAAGAAATGTGTATATATGTATAACTGAATCACTGCTACACAGCAGAAATTAACACACTGTAAATCAACCATATGTCAATAAAAATACTGACTGCAATAAATAAAAAATATCTTTCATATTTTTTAGGTATATCAAAGTTTCCACACTTTTTCTCTAGATAGAAGTAAACATTTAGAAAGCAACTATAAAGAAGAAGCAACTTACTTTATTTCGATCTTGGACAACCAGTATTTTTCTAGTATTTTCATCGAATACAGCTCCTGTTACGGGGAAAAAGATAATTAAGAAATATGAATCTCATTGACCTCAGATTACGCCCATCTGAAGGCCTAGTTCAAATAACCACCTCATCCTTGAAAAGTTGTAAAATAACTTCAGTAAGAAACCAGTTGCTCAGTTATCTTGGGTCTTTTAATGGCTGAAAGTAACAACGATGGTTCTAGCATATGCTATCTTACAGAATAATTATTTGAATCTCGTTCTCTAGATCTATTCCTGATGATAGTTAAAAAATTCTTTCTATTCTTTTAAGCATTTAGTGTCCAATTTTAAGTGCTTAAAAATATCCCTTGAATCAATGGATTGACTCTTCCATTCTGATATTTATTCCTTGAATCACTATGTATAAACATGATCCAAATCTCAAATATCTCAACATTCAGATCAAGACTTCTTCCTTAAAGCCACTTAAATTCCCTTATCACATTATGTATACAACTTTATAACTTACCAATATATTGCTACAGAATACTTTTTAATCAGCAGTTTATATTTTTAAAGTTCTAGACCATTTCCTTGATTTATTCATTCAACAAAGACACTGCCCAGCACACTAGGCATTTTGCTAGATATTAAGGACTCAAAAATAAGTTTTTTTCTCTCCTTGGGTAATGCTAGGTCAAAAATAAAATGACACTTTAATGATCTAGAGCTTCCCTGATAGCTCAATTGGTAAAGAATCCACCTGCAATGCAGGAGACCCAGGTTCGATTCCTGGGTAGGGAAGATCCACTGGAGTAGGGATAGACTGCTGCTGCTGTCGCTTCAGTCATGTCCAACTCTATGCAGCCCCATAGATGGCAGCCCATCGGGCTCTGCCATCCCTGGGATTCTCCAGGCAAGAACACTGGAGTGGGTTGCCATTTCCTTCTCCAATGCATGAAAGTGAAAAGTGAAAGTAAAGTCGCTCAGTCCTGTCCGACTCTTCGCAACCCCACAGACTGCAGCCTAACAGGCTCCTCCGTCCATGGGATTTTCCAGGCAAGAGTACTGGAGTGGGATGCCATTGACCCACTCCAGTATTCTTGGGCTTCCCCTGTGGCTCAGCTGGTAAAGAATCTGCCTGCAATGTGGGAGACCTGGGTTTGATCCCTAGGTTGGGAAGATCCCCTGGAGAAGGGAAAGGCTACACACTCCAGTATTCTGGCCTATAGAATTCCACGGACTGTAGTTCATGGGGTCAGAGTCGGATACTACTGAGCAACTTTCACTTAAAGATCTGCATTGCTGCTGCTGCTGCTAAGTCACTTCAGTCGTGTCCAACTCTGTGTGACCCTATAGACAGCAGCTCACCAGGCTCCCCCATCTCTTGGATTCTCCAGGCAAGAACACTGGAGTGTTTCTTTAAATGCTATAATTTAAACATTATTTGTATTTACATAATGTGGGAAGATATTGTTAAAAATATATTTTCTATTCATTCATTCAATATTAATTGAGCTCCTATATATAATACATGTAGGTTCTGTATTTATAGTATATGAATTGAGATCCTTTTTTTGTGTCAGGCAATTTTCCAATTGCTAAGGATACAGTCTCAAAGAATCAGACCCAACCTAGCAACTGAACCACAAGGATACAGTGGTGAACAAAATGCCCTATCATTATGAGGCTCTTGTTCTGAGGCTGGTACGAGGTTACAAATGAAAAATAAATTATGTAGAACATGTGTGCAAGGTGAGTTGATTCAGTAGTGTCTGATTCTTCGCAACCCTATTCACTGTAGCCACCAGGCTCCTCTGCCCATGGGATTCTCCAGGCAAAAATACTGAAGTCAGTTGCCATTTCCTACTCCAGAGGATCTTCCTGATCCAGGGACTGAACCCACATCTTCTGTTTCTCCTGTCTGGCAGGTGAATTCTTTGCCACTGCACCACCTGGGAAGCCCATATAGAACATGAGGTGGTAACAAATATCACAGATGCAATACAGTAGGGAATAGATACATGCAACAAACGGAAGAACAATTTTCTCTGAAATTTAAACATCTCATTTTAGCACTTCAAAGTCAGGAAAGAAAACCACAAAGTAAGATAATTAACATTAATGTTGGGTTCTATTAGAAAATATAAACTATAATTGGTTGAGTGGGCCTTAGAAAGCATTACTACAAACTTGTATAAGTGATGGAATTCATGATGCTGTTAAAATGCTGCACTCAGCATGCCAGCATATTGGAAAACAGTAATGGCTACAGGACTAGAAAAGGTCAGTTTCACTCCAATCCCAAAGAAGAGCAATGCCAAAGAATGTTCAAATCAACATATAATTTCACTCATTTCACATGCTAGCAAGGAAATGCTCAAAATCCTTTAGGCTAAGCTTCAACAGTATGTGAATTGAAAACATCCGTATGTACAAGCTGGATTTAGAAAAGGCAGCAGAACCAGCGATCAAATTGCCAAAATCCAGTGGATCACAGACAAAGGGAATTCCAGAAAAACATCCACTTCTGGAACATTTCATGCAAAGATGGGCTCGATAAAGGACAAAAATGGTCTGGACCTAACAGAAGCAGAAGATATTAAGAAGAGGTAGCAAGAATACACAGAAGAACTGTACAAAAAAGATCTTCACGACCCAGATAATCATGATGATGTGATCACTAATCTAGAGTCAGATATCTTGGAATGTGAAGTCAAGTGGGCCTTAGAGAGCATCACTACAAACAAAGCTAGTGGAGGTGATAGAATTCCAGTAGAGCTGTTTCAAATCCCGAAAGATGATGCTGTGAAACTGCTGCTTTCAATATGCCAGCAAATTTAGAAAACTCAGCAGCGGCCACAGGACTGGAAAAGGTCAGTTTTCATTCCAATCCCAAAGAAAGGCAATGCCAAAGAATGTTCAAACTACTGCACAATTGCACTCATCTCACCATGCTAGTAAAGTAATGCTCAAAATTCTCCAAGCCAGGCTTCAGCAATACATGAACCGTAAACTCCCTGATGTTCAAGCTGGTTTTAGAAAAGGCAGAGGAACCAGAGATCAAATTGCCAACATCCGCTGGGTCATCAAAAAAGCAAGAGAGTTCCAGAAAAACATCTATTTCTGCTTTATTGACTATGCCAAAGCCTTTGACTGTGTGGATCACAATAAACTGTGGAAAATTCTGAAAGAGATGGGAATACCAGACCACCTAACCTGCCTCTTGAGAAATCTGTATGCAGGTCAGGAAGCAACAGTTAGAACTGGACATGGAACAAGAAACTGGTTCCAAATAGGAAAAGGAGTATGTCAAGGCTGTATATTGTCACCCTGCTTATTTAATTTATATGCAGAGTACATTATGAGAAACACTGGATTGGAAGAAACACAAGCTGGAATCAAGATTGCCAGGAGAAATATCAATAACCTCAGATATGCAGATGACACCACCCTTATGGCAGAAAGTGAAGAGGAGCTAAAAACCCTCTTGATCAAAGTGAAACAGTGAAAAAGGTGGCTTAAAACTCAACATTCAGAAAATGAAGATCATGGCATCCGGTCCCATCACTTCATGGGAAATAGATGGGGAAACAGTGTCAGACTTTTATTTTGGGGGGCTCCAAAATCACTGTAGATGGTGACTGCATCCATGAAATTAAAGGACGCTTAGTCCTTGGAAGAAAAGTTATGGCCAACCTAGATAGTATATTCAAAAGCAGAGACATTACTTTGCCGACTAAGGTCCGTCTAGTCAAGGCTATAGTTTTTCCTGTGGTCATGTATGGATGTGAGAGTTGGGCTGAACGCTGAAGAATTGATGCTTTTGAACTGTGGTGTTGGAGAAGACTCTTGAGAGTCCCTTGGACTGCAAGGAGATCCAACAAGTCCATTCTGAAGGAGATCAGCCCTGGGATTTCTTTGGAAGGATGGATGCTGAAGCTGAAACTCCAGGACTTTAGCCACCTCATGAGAAGAGTTGACTCACTGGAAAAGACCCTGATGCTGGGAGGGATTGGGGGCAGGAGGAGAAGAGGACAACAGAGGATGAGATGGCTGGATGGCATCACCGACTCGATGGACGTTGAGTCTGAGTGAACTCCGGGAGTTGGTGATGGACTGGTGTGCTGTGATTCATGGGGTTGCAAAGAGTCGGACACGACTGAACTGAACGGAATTGCTTCACTGACTACACTAAAGCCTTTGACTATGTGGATCACAACAAACTGTCGAAAATTCTTAAAGAGAAGGGAATACCAGACCACCTTACCTGCCTCCTGAGAAATCTGTATGCAGGTCAAGAAACAAGTTAGAACTGGACATGGAACCATGGACCGATTCAAAATGGGGAAAGGAGCATGTCAAGGCTATATATTTTCACCTTGCTTATTTAACTTATATAAAGTGTACATCATGTGAAATGCCAGGCTGAATGAAGCACTCAATCCGATTCCAGGCTCAATCAAGCTGGAATCTAAGATTGAGGTTGAAATATCAACAACCTCAGATATGCAGATGATACCAGTTTAATGGCAGACAGTGAAGAACTAAAGAGCCTCTTGAGGAGCATGCAAGAGGAGTGTGAAAAAGCTGGTTTAAAACTCAACATTCAAAAAACTACAATCATGGCATCCCGTCCCATAACTTCATGGCAAATAGTTGGGGTGAAAGTAGAAACAGTGGCAGATTTTATTTTCTTGTGCTTCAAAATCACTGTTGATGAAAACTACAGCCATGAAATTAAAAGATGCTTGCTCCTTGGAAGAAAGCTATGACAAACCTAGAGAGCATATTAAAAAGCAGAGAGATCACTTTGCTGACAAAAGTCTGTATAGTCAAAGCTATGGTTTTCCCAGTAATCATGTACAGGTATCAGCGTAGGACCACAAAGAAGGCTCAACAACAAAGAATTGATGCTTTTGAACTGTAGTGCTGGAAAAGACCCTGACAGTCCCTTGGACAGCAAGATCAAACCAGTCAATCCTAAAGGAAATCGACCCTGAATTCACTGGAGAGATTGATCCTGAAGTTCCAGTATTCTGGCCAGCTAATACAAACAGCCAACTTACTGGAAAAGACCCTGGATGCTGGGAAAGATTGAGGGCAGGAGGAGAAGGGGGTGACAGAGGATGAGATGGCTGAATGACATCACTGACTCAATGGACGTGAGTTTGAGCAAACTCTGAGAGACAGTTAAGGACAGGGAAGCCTGGAGTTCTCTCGTCCATGGGGGTCACAAACAGTTGGAAATATCTTAGCAACTTAACAACAAAAACAAATAATTTAACTGGACTTTACATGAGTTGAATGCCAAATAAGTAACCAAGAAAATCTACTCTTAATTTTTAATAATTTGTCATTACACAAATCAAACTTTTCCTTAGTTCACTATAAATGAGCCAAAAATAGCACTGGTAAACACAATGTGAGCGACCCCTGCTGGTCACAACATGGAGGCTAAATAAACCCAAAGAAACAGTGAAAAGAGGGAAAAAGTAGAAACAACAACAGACTTTATTTTGGGGGGCTCCAAAATCACTGCAGCCATGAAATTAAAAGATACTGGCTCCTTGGAAGAAAAGTTATGACCAACCTAGACAGCATATTAAAAAGCAGAGACATTACTTTGTCAACAAAGGTCCATGTAGTCAAGGCTATGGGTTTTCCAGTGGTCATGTATAGATGTCAGTTGGACTGTGAAGAAGGCTGAGAGCCGAAGAACTGATGCTTTTGAACTGTGGTGTTGGAGAAGACTCTTGAGAGTCCCTGGGACTGCAAGGAGATCCAACCAGTATATCCTAAGGAAATCAGTCCTGAAGATTCACTGGGAGGACTGATGCTGAAGCTGAAACTCCAATACTTTGGCCATCTGATGTAAAGAGCTGCCTCATTTGAAAAGACCCTGATGCTGGAAAAGACTGAAGGAAGGAGGAAAAGGGGACTACAGAGGATGAGATGGTTGGATGGCATCACGAACTCAATGGACATGAGTTCGAATAAACTCCGGGAGTTGGGGATGGATAGGGAGGTCTGGCATGCTGCAGTTCATGGGGTCGTAAAGAGATATGACTGAGTGACTGAACTGAACTGAAACCCAAAGAGGTGAGGGATTCAATTATTGTATTATGATGACTAGTCAGGTACTTGGAGAAGGCAATGGCACCTCACTCCAGTACTCTTGCCTGGAAAATCCCATGGATGGAGGAGTCTGGTGGGCTGCAGTCCATGGGGTCGCAAGAGTCGGACACGACTGAGTGACTTCATTTTCACTTCTCACTTTCATGCATTGGAGAAGGAAATGGCAACCCACTCCAGTGTTCTTGCCTGGAGAATCCCAGGGACAGGGAAGCCTAGTGGGCTTCCGTCTACGGGGTCGCACAGAGTTGGACGTGACTGAAGTGACTTAGCAGCAGCAGTCAGGTACTATACTATTTTTTATAATAGTCCTATCAGTAGTATAATTTTGAGTGCCCAACTTCACAAAGCCTTGAAACTGATGTCCTTTCTGGGTCACAAGCAGGTACTTTGGCTGTCCAGTACTGTACCTTCACCACACAACTGCCTTTTCAGAGGGCTGACCATTGGAAGATCTATCCAACCATTCATTCAAGAAATATTTATTGAGCACCTAGATTATACCAGACACTGTATTTCTGCATGCATGCTCAGTTGTATCCACCTCTTTGCACCTCCATAGATTGCGGCCTGCCAGGCTTCTCTGTACTTGGAATTCCCCAGCAAGAATACTGGATGGGTTACCATTCCCTTCTCCAGGGTATCTTCCTGGCCCAGAAATCAAACTTGTGTCTTCTGTCTCCCCTGCACGGGCAGGCAAATTCTTTACCACTGTGCCACCTGGGAAGCTTGACATTGTGTTTAGTCTGAGGATTTAGAGGTAAACAAGACAGATAAAATATTTGCTTTCCTGGACTTCACTTTATTGTGGGGACAATTAAGGACATGATAATTTCAATTTGTGATAAGTTCTACAAACAAAAACAGAGCTGGGAACTTCCCCGGTGGTCCAGTGGCTAAGACTCCATGCTCCCAATTCAGAGGGCCTGGGCTTGATCCCTGGTGGGGGAACTAGATCCCACCTGCCACAACTAAGACTTCACATGCTGCAACTAACACCCGGCATGGCCAAAAAAAAAAAAAAAAAAACAAAACACCCAAACAAACCAAAAAAACAGAGCTGGATAAAAGATGACGGGATTGGCAGGTGGGAGGACTATTTTATGCAGGAAGGTCAGAACTTTTCTGAGGAGATATTTCATCTCTAAAGAGCTCAATAAACAAAGCCCTCTGGAAGAGCACTGCAGGAAGAGAAGCCTGTAGGTTTAAAAGTTCTGAGGCAGATAGGTGCCTGCTGTTTGAAGACAGCAGGAAAGCCATAGCTTTCCAATGTAGAGGAAAGATTTTTTTTCCGTTTACTCACTTCAGCTGTCAGACCTGAGCTGAACTGACATATGGCAGATTAATAGATAAGAAATATGTACATTTTATTTGGTGTTAATATTACCACGTGGCCTGGAGTGGAGGTCTCCACAGAAATGAAAATCTCCTCGAAGTACTTAGACCTAGGGGCTTATATACCATTCTAGGAAAGAGGGATAAATTGTGCATAAATGACCAAAGAATGAGGGCTTTGTTCTAGGGGAGGTAAACAATGAAAAAATGCCGGGGAACTAACTATATGGGGAAATTAGCAGAACACAATGGTTGTTTTCATAAGGTTTGTACTGACGGTAAAGAATCTGTCTGCACTGTGGGAACAATGGTTGTTTTCATAAGGTTTGTACTGACGGTAAAGAATCTGTCTGCACTGTGGGAGACGCCGGTTCGATTCCTGGGTTGGAAAGATCCCCTAGAGAAGGAAATGGCAACCTACTCCAGTATTCTGGCCTGGAGGGCTACAGTTCATGGGGTCGCAAAGAGTCAGACACAACTGAGTGATTAACACTTTTTTTACTTGTTATTTCATAAGGTTTATACAGATTTATCTAAATGTCAATTCCCCATCTCTGGTGATAATGATCTCTTCATTATGGTAGAAAAATTTATGCCCTGCTTTAGGTAGAAAGGGTCAGGCAGAGAGCCCTTCCTGCTCTCTCTCAATTGTCTTCACTTTGGCATATTTGAGGGTGGTATGTTCTGACTTCCTTAATCAGCTACATCTTGTAGCTTTTAACAAAAAATGTCAATTATTTTCTCTTCATCCAAAAAACTATCTTTCTAGAAAAATGTCTTACAGTATCTTCCAACCCCTATGGCCACTTCAAATCCTGGTTATTCTTCAAACTCTGGTCAAGTTCCAGATCTCTTATCCCCTAAATTCCTATGGCATATCTTAACCATAATATATAGTACTTAGTTATAAACAAGTTCTTCATAGGTGACTCTTTATGCATGTATTACCAATTATAATTCTCTAGTACTAACTGGAAACTCTAATTTGAAAGTCTGTACAATGAACTGATAATTATCTGGATATCTTTCTAAAGAAGTGTGAGACTGTCATCAAATTTTCAAGTGGTCTTTTGAAGCAGAAATGAATGGAAAGCTGAATTGCCTCTATTTGCTACAGGGTGGTGAGACCGTGGACAGAGAAAACACTAGAAATCCTTGAACAGCTCCTTAGAAGACTTTGAAGATGCGAACTACCTTTTAAAACTCTGATTAATTATATGAAGGCAAATGATGCTATTATTAATAAATTACTAACAATACATATTCCTGCCTTGTAATAAATTACAAGGATTTTTTTTCCCATTTTCATTTTTCTGAAAACCTGAGGTTTTCTTAACCCTCGTTCTCAAAGGGTCATCCTAGAGAACCAGCATCAATACCAGCAGCTGCAGCAGCAGAGAATTTATTAGAATTGCAATTTTGGGGCCCCATCTCAGGCCAAATGAATTAAAAACTCCTGAGGCTGGGGCCCAGCAATCTACTTCAACAACCCCCTCCAAGTGATTTTGAAGCACTCTATAGTCTTGCCCGGAAAATTCCATGGACAGAAGAGCCTGGCAGTCTACAGCCCATGGAGTCAAAGAGTCAGATACGAGTGAGTCAGCACGTGCACACACAATTTGAGAAGTCCTATTGCAACTCAAAGCACTTAAGCTAACCACGACTTAAAAATTCTTTATTTAAATTATACTATTTTAAACAACTGTTTGGAACAATGACTTCCTTAATTCAAATGTCTTTAAGAAGTAATGGCTAACCAACATAATACTGCATTTTTCCTTATTACACATATACATGAAATCTAAAAAATAAATAAATTTTTAAAAAGTCACATTCACATCACTGAAAAACTGGTTTGCTTTACCCTAAATTCAACTTTACAGTTTTTTTAAATCGCACAATTCACACTAACATGTTATACCATAATAAAATGATCTATTCCTGGATCCCAGTTAAGTGTTCCTATTTCAGTAGTGAAGTTCAAATGTCTGTGTAAAACATGTTCAAACATATTGGTTGGAAAACTAAACTTGCTTGTTCTCTGTGCTGCCCTCTGCTGATTCATAAGGCAAACTTCATCTCTTTAAAGCACTAGCTCCAAGTTGGAAAGAAGATAATCATTTAATCAAATTATTTATTCCACATGAATAAAGTATGGCTCAGATGGAGAAGGCGATGGCACCCGACTCCAGTACTCTCGCCTGGAAAATCCCATGGATGGAGGAGCATGGAGGGATATAGGCCATGGGGTCACAGATAAACAGTTGATTCTGATTATCTTCAGTTTGAAACTGACCTGCAACTCCCACTTGATGTGTAGCATATCCTGGTAATCTGCTGGGCCCATCCCCAGCCACAGAGACAGCATAGATGAATCTGACTCTGCATGATGAAAGCAGAAACCCAGGGAAGCAGCAGGAGCAATAAATCGACTTTGAAGGATCGGAATGTGCAGCCACACCGCTACTCTACCTTCTGATCTCCATTTCTGTACCGCAGCTGAAACGCAGAAAACAGACATCTATAAATATTTTCCAGAGAGAAAACTGGAATAAATTAAAACTCATCTCTGGGTGTCACTTCCTCCAGTAAGTCATATTTAAGCTCCACTTGGGGGGTGCTGGTAGAGGAGGTGAGGGGGGATCCCTAAATGTCCTGTTAACATACATCAGCAGCATAATTTCCCCACCATTTCTTGAAGTCAGTATCGTAATGAAATTTATACATCATCTGACACTACCTGACATACAATTTGTGCTCAATAATTGCAGAATGCACAAACTGATTTAAATAATCAATGCTGTTCTTTTTAACAATGAGCTTCAGTCTTTATAAATGACTACCATGGGCTTTTATTTACTGTGTAAAATATATGTATGTTTTTTGGTTTATACATTTTGAGGTGGTTAAAAATTAACTTTGCTTTTAAATAATGCATAGTAGTTCTAGAAAATTTTGAAAATAAAATGAAGAAATCAAAACTTCTCATTAGCACACCGAGAAATTTAAAATTTTGACACGTTTTTTCCATGAATATACCTTTGGAACTGACATACCACATATAATTTACAACATTTTTTTTATAATAGATTATATTTTGTTGCCATTAAAATTCTTTAATGAACATATATTTTTAATACTGCATAATTTTCCTCATACATTTAGGTGTACCACGAATTACTTAATCAACCTAATTTTGGACATGTAGATTATTTAGTTCAGTCGCTCAGTGTCGACCCCATGAATTGCAGCACGTCAGGCCTCCCTGTCCATCACCAATTCCCGGAGTCCACCCAAACCCATGTCCATTGTGTTGGTGATGCCATCCAACCATCTCATCCTCTTTCGTCTCCTCCTCCTGCCCTCAGTCTTTCCCAGCATCCCATCCTGATGCTCTCTGCATCAGGTTGCCAAAGTATTGTTGTAATCTTACCTTATTATTAATTATACCATGACAAATATAGTTTTGGTCTTTGACTTTAAATTATCTTACTTTGTTACTTAAGATT
>SJYC01085309.1:0-14927 GCA_006408675.1 Madoqua kirkii
TAGCTCCAAGTTGGAAAGAAGATAATCATTTAATCAAATTATTTATTCCACATGAATAAAGTATGGCTCAGATGGAGAAGGCGATGGCACCCGACTCCAGTACTCTCGCCTGGAAAATCCCATGGATGGAGGAGCATGGAGGGATATAGGCCATGGGGTCACAGATAAACAGTTGATTCTGATTATCTTCAGTTTGAAACTGACCTGCAACTCCCACTTGATGTGTAGCATATCCTGGTAATCTGCTGGGCCCATCTCCCAGCCACAGAGACAGCATAGATGAATCTGACTCTGCATGATGAAAGCAGAAACCCAGGGAAGCAGCAGGAGCAATAAATCGACTTTGAAGGATCGGAATGTGCAGCCACACCGCTACTCTACCTTCTGATCTCCATTTCTGTACCGCAGCTGAAACGCAGAAAACAGACATCTATAAATATTTTCCAGAGAGAAAACTGGAATAAATTAAAACTCATCTCTGGGTGTCACTTCCTCCAGTAAGTCATATTTAAGCTCCACTTGGGGGGTGCTGGTAGAGGAGGTGAGGGGGGATCCCTAAATGTCCTGTTAACATACATCAGCAGCATAATTTCCCCACCATTTCTTGAAGTCAGTATCGTAATGAAATTTATACATCATCTGACACTACCTGACATACAATTTGTGCTCAATAATTGCAGAATGCACAAACTGATTTAAATAATCAATGCTGTTCTTTTTAACAATGAGCTTCAGTCTTTATAAATGACTACCATGGGCTTTTATTTACTGTGTAAAATATATGTATGTTTTTTGGTTTATACATTTTGAGGTGGTTAAAAATTAACTTTGCTTTTAAATAATGCATAGTAGTTCTAGAAAATTTTGAAAATAAAATGAAGAAATCAAAACTTCTCATTAGCACACCGAGAAATTTAAAATTTTGACACGTTTTTTCCATGAATATACCTTTGGAACTGACATACCACATATAATTTACAACATTTTTTTTATAATAGATTATATTTTGTTGCCATTAAAATTCTTTAATGAACATATATTTTTAATACTGCATAATTTTCCTCATACATTTAGGTGTACCACGAATTACTTAATCAACCTAATTTTGGACATGTAGATTATTTAGTTCAGTCGCTCAGTGTCGACCCCATGAATTGCAGCACGTCAGGCCTCCCTGTCCATCACCAATTCCCGGAGTCCACCCAAACCCATGTCCATTGTGTTGGTGATGCCATCCAACCATCTCATCCTCTTTCGTCTCCTCCTCCTGCCCTCAGTCTTTCCCAGCATCCCATCCTGATGCTCTCTGCATCAGGTTGCCAAAGTATTGTTGTAATCTTACCTTATTATTAATTATACCATGACAAATATAGTTTTGGTCTTTGACTTTAAATTATCTTACTTTGTTACTTAAGATTGAGTCGGAGGGAAAAGATGCTAACATTTATCTGGCCCTTACTAAAATCCAGACATTTTAGATATAGTATTTTATTAGTTCCCACAATATGAAAGGCAAGTATGATGACCGATAAATTTACAGGTGAAGTAATGAATACTTAACAGTTCTAGAAAATCTTCTCAGATCACTTTCTCTATCCACCATCTCAGTGTTTACAATAATCCTATAAAATGTGTGGAGAGAAGGGAAAAGACTGGATCATTTATTTAATGGTTAGATTCCATTCATTTCTCTTCTATAGCCTCTGAGGTAAGCATCTCCCTGTTAAGGACCACTGTTTCTCTACTCTTTCAAAGTCAGTGTGACTAACACAGTGACAAACAACTTGGGGCCTTAACAGACTTCTTGATTTGGGGCTATGGGGTCCTGTCACATCTTTCTCACATCGAACTTTCTCTGGTATCTTCTTAAAAACTGACATAGTTACATAAAGTGAAATGCATAAATCCTAAGTGACCACTTGAGTTTTGACCTATGCATTCACTTGTGTAGTTCACATTCCAGTCAGGATTACAGACTTCCATCACCACAAGAAGTTCCCAAGTCCTCCTTTCCAATCACTCCAATCAAGGGAAAAAGCTGAAGCTCTGAAAGTTTAGGGAAAAAAAAGTTCTGAAAAAGCTGAAGCCACTTGTTTACTATTTTTTTATCTTCACACTCTGACTTGGAGAATCTGTCCACTCCCACTGCTTCAGCTAACAACTATACAGGGATGCTTGCCCAGTCCTGATCTCACTGAACACTGGATTTTGCTGTTCTCCAGCTGCTCTCATTTTCTGAAGGCTGCTGCTTCAAACTTCTTCATACTCATATTCAAAACTGACTCATAGCCATCCTCAAGCAGTTTTTATTTACCGGTATACTTTTGGCTCCAATGCTTAAAGTCTAAGAATCATTTTTAAACTCTTTTTCTCTTTTTTCGCTAATAAACAATGATTTTTCCTCCTGCCCCTCATTCCTTAGCTCAAATATATCCTTCAAAGTGAGCTCACATACCACCTCTTTTGACAATAAGCTTTCCCTAAATGCTTTCCAAATGTGAACTTAACTCCTCTAAAGATTTACTAGAACTTACTACACAATGCCTAATGACATCTTTTGTCATTTATTTTTCTAATCCTAATATTCTGTGGACAGAGGAGCCTGGTGGGCTACAGTCCACGGGGCTGCAAAGACTGGACACAACTGAGCACGCACACACACAATATTTTGTGCATCTGCAATCCTCCAGGTTAACATGATATTATGCTTGGGCTCAATTCACATTTATTAAATGACTGACTTGTGTAAAGTCACACAGCTAATGAGTAGCATAGCAAGGATCAGAATCAGCGTTATTTCCCCACTTATGCAGATATTCGTGACGCTTAACACCACAATACGTCTTCACCTAAATTTAGTTGTCTATAACAGAACAGTAAAAGAATAAACCTCACGTGCAAAGGTGCAAAACAACTATTGCTAATAAATTATATACAATCAGTTCTATTTTTTTGAAAAGAAAGAACAGATTTAGACATCCTATCAGGCTTTCTTCTTAGATTACTTATTTCAGTTTCTTTTTACAGGCAATATCATTGAGTTTTGTTTGACTCAACAACAAAAAAAAAACCATCAACGGTTCTTATAGTGCAGCAAGACCAAATTCTAGAGCCAGGAGAAGTTAATCAGTCTGTTAGTACTATCA
The DNA here is from genome assembly GCA_006408675.1 of Madoqua kirkii. Taxonomy (NCBI): domain Eukaryota; kingdom Metazoa; phylum Chordata; class Mammalia; order Artiodactyla; family Bovidae; genus Madoqua; species Madoqua kirkii. The sequence continues at coordinate 3,147 of SJYC01085309.1, forward strand.
TCTTTGAAATGCAGATAATAATAGTACCTACCTCACAGGTTATAAGGACTAAATAAGTTAATAATTTTGAAGTCCTTAAAACAGTATCCAGCACTTATTGGGTGTACTAGGATTTTATTAAAAAGTATTTAAGACTTCAGATATTATAAATTAGGCTTGTAATTTATCTTTGATGACCAGACCTATCCAGTAAAGTAATCAGAGCTGGCATTATTCATATAAGCAACCTAAGGGGCAGATATTTTCAGTGATGATTAGCCTAACGCCTGTTTAAGCATGTGGCAGAACGTGGGACTTGAAACCTGGTCAAAGAGAAAGCCACTCAGTCGTGTCGGACTCTTTGCAACCCCATGGGCTATACAGTCCATGGAATTCTTCAGGCCAGAATAGTGAGTGGGTAGCCATTCCCTTCTCCAAGGGATCTTCCCAACCCAGGGATCGAACCCAAGTCTCCCTCATTGCACGTGGGTTCTTTACCAGCTGGCCGCCAGGGAGGACCGAAATCTGGATGTGACACCAAATCCAGCCCACTTTCTGCTTTGCCTTCCTGATTGAGGTAGAGCTTTAATCACTGACAAGTAACAAGTGTGTACAATAAACACCTGTGCCGACCCATACATATTACACAGATTTGATTCTCCTACGGTCAACCCTGTTGGCAGTTAACAATTGTTCCCGAGTAGGAGAGAAAATAAGGTGAAGGGGTAAACAGTTTCGAAATGAAGATAGTAACATTAAAACTACTAGCTCAATTACATTTCCATAGATGCTCACTCGCCATATCGATCCATATTGCTCCAGGATAAAGATCTGAAGTTTCCTTTTTAATGAGAGAAGAGGAATTTTCATGCCTTGCTTTCAATTTGATCGTAAGAACTCTTGGGCAGCTTGAAAAACCGGCTGCTCCACCAAATTACGGGGTCTCAAAGTGAAGGCTCCTTTATCCCAAGTTATCTTTCCTAGCAGTGGACTCAAGGTTCAAAAGTGGTGAGTTTTCCTACCGAGGACTGAAACCACTCCATCAATCTTCCCGGTTAACCACAAAAGGCAACCAGCTTTTTGCGAAATAGACGCAAACTAGTTCACAGGCTCCACAGCTCCTGACGCAACCTGTGTACAAATACGACCTCTCAAACCTCTCTAGCCTATTCACTGGCCACCACCTGTACTAGGAAGCGACAGTTTTGTCCTAGGCAAAGTGCTCGGCAAAACCAAGCGTCGGTAAATGTCAGTAAATAATGGGGCGGAAACTCTGCGAGGCACTTGATATGCGTTATCCTTTTCATCCCTCAGCAATTCCACGAGTTCCTATTACCTGGTTTTACGGATCAGAAAACGGTGGTTTACACAACTTGGCTCGAGGTTACACACTAGAAAGAAGACCCGAAACAATGGCTGCAGATGCCAGAGTCTAAGCTCGTTACCGTTTCACACAACCGCCTCAGAGACCTCCCCGCCAAGGGCACAAGAACGAAAGGCAGAAAACAGGTGCGGGTCAGGCGTGCCCTCTCCTTCCCTCGGGCGCGACTCGGGGGTGGGGACCGCGGTTACTTCGCGAGAAAGACTCAGGAGCCCGGAGAGCCTTGGACCAGGCGCACTTGCCCTGCAAGGCCCTCTGGAAGGCGACCGGGTCAAGGCGGTCCAGAGCGTCCAGCCTCCCCAGGCGCACGGAGACGCCTCCGAATCTGTCCAGCTCTCCCTGCAGCTCCTCAGCTCCGAAAGGGGAGTCCCAAGCGCAACCCGAACCGCCCGCGGCCCAGCGGGGCCCTGCACCGAGCACTGCGCGGCGGGCCAGAGCAACGACCACTCGTCGGTAGCTCCCCCTCAGGAGCGGCAGCATTTTGGCGCCGACCCCTGTTCCTCACGCTGACGCTCCAAATCACTCAACCCGCGTGACCTGAAACAGAGGGAGATACCGTAAGTTTTAGAAGAGTGCCTCCCAGCTTTACTTCTTCGGAGAGGAGACGGCGAAGCCCAGTCGAACGGTTCCTCTCAAGAATCTGCCCAGATCCAGGAAGGCGGGAGAAACTTTCCCACCACTGCCCTCCCACCCCAACCTACCCCAGCACCTCCCACCCCCAGTTTAATTCAACAGATTTGTTCAGGATTAGGGAAGGCGGCGGATATACGAAAAAGTCCTCTTGATAAGGAATTTACAATCTAAAAGAACGTTCCGTTCACCTACTCTGTTTTCCTTGGCCATTCAGGAACTCTTCAAAGACCGCGGATTCTGAAGAAGGTCTGTTCTCCTGCTCTTACTGCGCTGCACTCAGGGGATTACGGCTCGGGACGGAGCCTTGCCGGCTTCTGCCCCGGAAGTTTTTCTCTCAGAGAAGCGCGCACGTTGAGCCGGCTTTACCGCTGCTTCTCTCAGGCTGCCTACGGATCATGTCGTCCAAGAAGAACAGAAAACGGCTAAACCAAAGCGCCGAGAATGGTTCTTCCTCGGCATCCGCTGCTTCCTTTTCTGCAGGGGCCACAGCTTCTGCCGTGACGGCCGGGACTCTGGTGGTGATCAACTTCTTAGAAAAGGGTAAAGAGTTCTGAGGGAGAGACCCACTCAGGCCGAGGGGGCGCCGTCTGAGAGGACCGAAAACCTAGCGATTCTGCTTTGAGGTGTAGAGGTTTTTAAAAATTGAGCGAGGCAGAAATGACTTATCAGTGCCTAAGTCAAGCTTTTTTGAAAATTGACTTGAATTTCTTGTAAGTTGCACTTGAAGCAGCTTTGCGTTAAGATTAACGGCATCTCTAACTGCAAAATCGTTCGTATCTAGCGAGGATAGTATACGAAAACTCTGAAATCTGTTTCTGTAATAGTGTGGATTCGTCCTTTGTAAGAGACGTTAATGTGCCTTTAAAACCGAAAGGTGGCTTTTTTCTTACCACACAGGTTCTGGGTTTAACAAACAGCTGTTAATTGCGCGCGGGTGTTAGCAGTAGGTTGAGTATTTCAGGTGTATATCATTTACTGTTCTCAGAGCTTTGGGAGATGAATACTATATTATTACACTCGTTTTACAGAGAAAAATTAACGCGATTCGCCCCCAGGTTACACAGGTACTAACTAAATGGCAGAGACTTTTTTGAGTCCACATGTATTTGACTCTAAAGCCGTTGAGCCACATCCCAACAAACTTGACTTGGAAGAACCGATTTAGTTGTTATAGCTTTTAGCAGGCTTGACCTTGTGGCAAAAATTTATTTATGTCTGTGGCAGACCCTAAAGACAGTCTTTCAGTTGACATAGTGTTTTCAGTCTCTCTTGGGATCAGAGGACTACTTGCTCTGTCTTGCATATTCAGTCCCTTTTTCGACTGGATTTTTCCCATTGGCATTTAAACCTGCTGATACGCTCTTTCATCTTAAAAGCTCACACTCTCCATTCCCAAATTTCTTGAATGGAACCGTCTCTGCCTTCTCAGCTCTCATTTATTCCTTTGGCCATTCCTATTTGACATCCATCTCAGTATTCCATGGCAACTGCCCGCTCCATGATCTCTGATTATCCTCAGGTTGGTAATCCAGTGGATGGTTTTCATTGCTTATTTACCTCAGCAGCTTTTGGTATTGCCAGCCGTTTCTATTTTCTTGAAATGCTTTATTTTTTTGACTTAAATGTCATCAAACTCTCCTAGTTTTTCCTCCCTCTTTTGGTTGGCACTTCATCAGTTTCCTCTGCAGGTTGCCTTCTTCCACCTAATGTAGAAGTTCCTTTATTCATAGCCCTAAACTCTCTTTCTCTATATAAGTTGTTTTTTTTTCCTTTGGCAAGTTCATCCAGTGCCCAGAGTTTTCCATTTACACTCTTATTATTTTAGATTTATATTTGTAATTTGTTTCCGAGTCTTGATTCAATGGTCTTCTAGACCAGTGCTTCTCACGCTCTGTAGGGAAAGTTTAAAAATTCCCAACCTGTCATAGATCAGCATTTTTGTAAAATACGATAAAAGTAAATTACTGGAAAAATAAGTTTAAAAAATAAAATTTTATTAGATTCAACAGATGTAAAATTACTCTGTCAAATTACCATAAAAACTACTTAATGCATATCCGTATTTTCTGAGGTAAGTACCTCTCATGAACAAAGAGCTCGTGGACCACGATTTTTTTTAACTGAAATACAGTTGATTAACAATATTAGTTTCAGATGTAAGTCATAATCACTTTTAAACACATTGGGAAACAATCACTGTGATGAAGTCTAGTAACCGTCTGTCACTATCCAAAGTTATTATAGTATTATTGACAATATTCCTTATGCTGTGTGTTAATTCTCTGTAACTTATTTATTCAATACTTTATAACTGGAAATTTGTACTTCTTATTCTCCTTCTTTTGCTCAGCCACCCTCACCTTTCTCCTATTTCAGAAACACATTTCTTTATATCTGTGAATCGGTTTCTGTTTATATTTTTGTTTTTTAGTATTCACATGTAAGTGAAATCATATGATACTGGTCTCTGACTTATTTCGCTTGGCATGATATCCTCTAGATCCATCCATGTTGTTGCAAATGGCAAGATTTCTTTCTTTTTTTAAGTTGCTAAGTAATATTTCAATATATATGTATATAAATGTTCTTTATATATTTTGGATATTAATTCCATATCAAGTTGTCATTTGCAGATACCGTCTTTCATTCAATAGGCAGTCTTTTTGTTTTTTTTGATGGTTTCCTTCATTGTGCAAAAGCTTTTTAGTTAGGAATAATCTCATTTATTTTTGCTTTTGTTGCCTTTGCCTCAGGAGACAGATCCAAAAAATATATGCTAAGACTAACTTCAAGGAATTTACTGCATTTGTTTTTTTCTAGGAGTTTTATAGTTTTGGGTGTTACATGTAAGTCTTTAATCCATCTTGAATTCATTTTTGTAAGAAAGTGATTCAGTTCATTTCTTTTGCGTGTAGCTGTCCAGTTTTCCCAACACCAATGATTGAAGAGTTTGTCTTTTCCACATTATGTATTCTTGCCTCCTTTGTCATTGATTACTTATCTATATATGTGTGGGTTCATTTCTGGGCTTTATATTCTGTTCCACTGATCCATTTTTGTACCACTACCATACTGTTTTGATTACTATAATTTGAAATCAGTGTTCTACCTCCAGCTTTGTTCTAAGATTGCATTCACTATTCTAGTTCCATTCGAATTTACAATTATTAGTTCTACTTATGTGAAAAATGCCACTGGTATTTTGATAGGGATTATATTGAATCTGTAGATTGCTTTGGGTAGTCTAGACATTTTAATGGTATTATTTCTTCCCCAATTCACAAGCACAGTGTATCTTTCCGTTTATTTGTGTCTTCAATTTCTTTCATCAGAATCTTATAATTTTCAGAGTAAGAAGTCTCACCTCCCGGTTAAATTTATTCCTAGGTATTTTTATATTTGATGTAGTGATAAATGGGATTCCTTCTTTTTTTTTTTTTTTAAATTCATCGTCCCCACTTTGAATATAGTACTGTGCTGTACCTCTTCTTTTGAATTTTTCAAAGATACTTCAGGACTGACCTTGTGAACTGGTACTTCCTCCAACAAAACAAATGAGCTCTGTTCAGACTTTCTTACTGTAAAATTCAGAAATCTCAGATTCACGCTTGATACCTCCCCCTTAAATCTCACATTATCCAGTCCACCATCAAGTCCAGTTTAGTAGCTAAAATTTTTCCCATGTTACACTTCTGCATTCCCTTCCCACTGCTTCAACGTTAATCTCAGACACCATCCTCTGTCACCTGGACTACTACCCTGATTGCTCCTTTCCAATTCCTTTTCCACTCTGCAAGACAGTGATCTTTTAAAATAAAAATCCTGTCAGGATTCTGCTTTTCTCTACTAACTGCCCTCTAATTACTGTAGAGTGAAGACCAGGAACTTGATACAGCCCACTGCCATAGGTGGTCTTGACCTTCCTTATGTGGCTCTCTTTTTTCTCCCACCACTCTGCCTACACTTTTCCTCTCAGATGCGCAGTACTCTCTTCTGTCAAGGATCTCTTTACATGCTGTTCTCTTTAGTCAGAATTGTCTTTTTTTTCTCTCTCTTCATTTAATTAAGTTTACTCTTCCTTCAAATGGATGTAAACATTATTCCTTGAAAAGAAAAATTCTTTGATTCTTCTAAGTTAGGTCTGATCCCACATTATAGGCTCCCTTAGCACTCTTAGTTGTTATTTCATTGCATTAATCTTAGTTTATAATTATACAGTTATTTCAGTTCAGTTCAGTCGCTCAGTCGTGTTCGACTTTGCAACCCCATGAACTGCAGCATGCCAGGCCTCCTTGTCCATCACCATCTCCCGGAGTTCACTCAGACTCACATTCATCGAGTCTGTGATGCCATCTAGCCATCTCATCCTCTAGTTCGTATTCTATTAAGTTACATGTTCTGTGACAGAGACTGTGTCTGCTTTTGTCCACCTTCTATTCCCAGTGCCTAGTATAGTATTTGCCTTAGAGTGGGCATGTGCTGTTTGCTGAATGAACAAATGAAGGATAGATGGTTGTTTGAAATTACCTTTACTATCTTACTAGTTATCCGCCCTGTAAGGTGCTCAGTAAATTAGTAGGGAAGTAGATGTGTGGATGTAGAGATAGAAAGAATTGGAGGAATGAGGACTGGTGAAGGGAATTGTGCGGTTAACAATACGTAAGCAGAGAATACAATGAAAGTATATTAGGAAATAAGGCCAGTAGATGGGAATTTGAATCCATTGGTGGTGGGGAAAAATGGAGGTATTTGAGAAGTGTGTGATTTATCAGATCTTGGTTCAGGGTAGGATGGAGGGAAGAGAGAAAACTTAAAATGTTGTCAGGGACTGAGTGCCTCTGCAAGGTAATTATCAAGAGGGAAGGTAATTCATTGAGGTTTCCTTCATAAGGAAGAGAGAATTGGCAGAAACTGAACATTACAAGGTTATCAAACAGGATGCTTTGCTGTTACTGATGTGTAAACTGTGTAAGAGACCTGGTGCTCATAGGAAAGTTGAATTTCTTTTCAGTCTCTCATTATAAAAAATGGTTATTTTATGGTCATTCCTGTTAATTTTAGCCCTGGGAGATGCTTTGTTTTTCTATATTTGTTCATCTAATGACAGAGAGAAAATAAAAGTGTTGGGAAGTTATTTTGCAGTGGCAAAAATGATGTAAATCAAACCTCATGGTATTGCTTTTGTTGACTTAATTTCTTTTTAATTACAGAAGATTTGTTTTTCTGATTATGGAGGAACACGAATACTAGTCAGAGCTCTCTGATTATGATATATGTGACTATAATAAGTTTTATAATAAAGTTTGTGACAGGCATCATCAGTGCTAGCATGGATTTTGTGCTGAAAAGAAAAATACTATATACTTACTACTGCATCCATTCTTATCATCTATATTTATTATGCAGACAAACTCTGTATTTGATGAACTTCTAGGCAGTGCAGTTTACAAAGATGAGTATGACCCAGTTCCTGTCCCCAAAGTAGTATATAGTTTAAAGGAAAGTCGAATTGTAAAATAAATGAATATTATGATGATAAGTGCTAGTATCAGACAATATGAGATTCTGGGAGATGAGAGGAGAGGCAGCTAACCAGATGTGCAGCCTGAGGGAGTGGGTGGGCAGAGCTAGAGATGTTAGCACATCATTTTCAGAGGTTTTGTAACTGGACTGAATTGCAGGCCCTTCTCTGGCCAAAAGTGGAAAAAACTAATGGTCATTTGAGCCAGTGTGTCTTTGCCTAAGGAACAAGACCTATGTTACAGTTATCCATGTGTTCTTGGGAATAGAAAGGAAAATGTCTGATTGCTGTCCTGTGAGTCAGAAGTGGAAACAGAACTTAATCCTCTAGAGCCAGATTATGTGCCATTTCCCCAGTTCAAGCCTTTCAATACTAGTAGCCAAGTCAACTTAAGAATTTGTAATAGGAGAAGTTCAGAATGCAAGTATGTTCAGTTAGTAATGAAATTAGAGATTTTTTAAAAAATAATGAAAACTAATAGCTATCCATAAAATATCCTTTTTTAGTTAGCATTCATATTGTCAGTGGAACCTCACAAAGCCTTGGTTTTAAGTCTGCTAAATAAAGAGGGTTCGAAAAATAGTTTCTCCAGGGTATGGTAAGTGCACTCATGTGGTAATGTAGATAAAGGATTTTTCTTTAGTCCAAAGAAATCTTACTTTAACTTCAGTTACAGAATACTGTGAAAACAATTTTCTTCTTTTTGGTAGATGACAAAGTTCCTAAAGCATTCCAGAATTCTCTTGTTCAACTTGGACTCAATACCATGAAGTCTGCAAATATTTGTATTGGTCGACCAGTGTTGCTTACCAGTTTGGATGGAAAGCAGGAGGTAAGAGTCCTTTTCATTTCCTTAACTTTAAAAATATTTGAGATGTTTCTGATTTTCAACACAAGCACTGATAATTGAAAAGCTATATCTTATAAGACCCTCACATCTGTATAAACTTCTCCTTCTTATGATACCCTGGGAGTTATAGCTCTTAAGCGTCATGATGTGGAGAAGCCTTTCCCCCATCAGTAGTGACTCGCTAACAGCCCTATATTTTTCTGTCTGTGAGTTGTATTTCCTCACAGAAATGTTATTTTGGGTCATTTGTTTTGTATATACGTATTTGATTACCCTCTGTTTGTCCTTGCAGCCACTCATCATACCTGAGACTCTTCAGTCCAGGATCTTTCTTGAATCATTTTTGGCAGCTTGGCTGTCTTCTTCTGCCTCTGCCATGTCTTCTGCTGCTGCTTCATCAGTCAGTGTTCTCTCAACCAGTGGGGTCCTCTGGGAGTATTTTGTAATCTCATATCTGCGGATGGCATATCTCCCATTCCTTGTGTTGTCCTGGGCTTATACTGTAAAAAATCCTTTACTGTGTTTTGTGAAAGAGAAGATTATAAAAGCATAAGCTCAGCCCCCTAATCTGGAGCTAGAAACCTTCTTCCTTAGAACATACGTCTGATGAGATCCAGATTCCCATGGAGCTCTTGTGCTGCTCCTCTCTGTTTCCTAGATGTAGTTTATGCTCCAGACTGAATTACCTTACAGTTAGCTTGCCTTCAGTATTTTTTCTTATCTTCCTCTTATCACCTGTTAATGTCTCTTTTCCTAAAACCAACTCTCAGTTCTTCCACCATTTTCCCTGTGGGATTACCCCTAATCTTCACCAAAAAAGGTGTAATATTTATCAGTTCAGTTCAGTCGTACAGTCGTGTCTGACTCTCTGTGACCCAGTGGACTGCAGGATGCCAGGCCTCCCTGTCCTCACCAACTCCCAGAGCTTGCTGAAACTCAATAGTTTTTTTGTAGTTTGTATCTCATAGTATCTCCTTTGAGGCAAAGACTGTGTTTTGCAGAGCCATGTACTTGACTGTGCTTAGTTTTCTTTCTTATAAATTAATGAAATTCTACAAATACATATTTTCTTATTTTTTTGTTTCCTCTGTTCTGGGCAGGTCTATACAGCCTGGCCTGTGGCAGGATTTCCTGGAGGAAAGGTTGGCCTGAGTGAAGTGGCACAGAAGAACGTGGGTGTGAGGGTTGGTGATGCCATCCATGTCCAGCCTGTTTTGGGTGCTGTGCTGCAGGCTGAGGAACTGGACTTGGCTCTCAGGTTTGGCTCTTGTTGTTGGTGATTGTCTGGATTAGTGCTGCCTAGTAGAAATATGACGAGTCGAATGTGAACCCCACGTGTTATTTTGCATTTTCCAGTAGCCACATTTAAAAAGTGAAGAGAAAGAGAAAGTAATTGTATATTTTATTTAATCAACATACAAAATTTTATTTGAACTTATAAGTACAAAAAGTTATTAACAAGATTTCTCATTCTGCTTTTCAAACTGAGTCTTCAAAATTCACTGTGTTATGTTACCTTTGTAGCACATCTCAGTTTGAGCTAGCCACATTCTTAGCACTTGCTAGCTACAAGTGTTGAGTGGCTAGTGACCTACTGTCTCAGACAGCAAGACTAGATGGGTGTTATGCCATTTATGGACTATAGGCTCTCTAATGTCCTGTGATTACAGTATGCTCTGACATTTTAGGTAAGAGGAATTATTGATGGATATTTAATGGTGATTTTCTCTCATGGTTTGTGGTGTAATCAGGGCTTCCTGTTTTACAAGTGTAAAGACAGTAGTAGATCTGTCTCTTATACACATCTACCTCATGGTATTGCTTTTGTTGACTTAATTTCTTTTTAATTACAGAAGATTTGTTTTTCTGATTATGGAGGAACACGAATACTAGTCAGAGCTCTCTGATTATGATATATGTGACTATAATAAGTTTTATAATAAAGTTTGTGACAGGCATCATCAGTGCTAGCATGGATTTTGTGCTGAAAAGAAAAATACTATATACTTACTACTGCATCCATTCTTATCATCTATATTTATTATGCAGACAAACTCTGTATTTGATGAACTTCTAGGCAGTGCAGTTTACAAAGATGAGTATGACCCAGTTCCTGTCCCCAAAGTAGTATATAGTTTAAAGGAAAGTCGAATTGTAAAATAAATGAATATTATGATGATAAGTGCTAGTATCAGACAATATGAGATTCTGGGAGATGAGAGGAGAGGCAGCTAACCAGATGTGCAGCCTGAGGGAGTGGGTGGGCAGAGCTAGAGATGTTAGCACATCATTTTCAGAGGTTTTGTAACTGGACTGAAAGTTATATCTATCATATTTTTAATAGTCCCCTATGAAAGACTATCAATGTGGTTAAAGTATATCTATCACCCACCCTCTTGAATGTTTTGTATCTAATAGAGTTTTTACTCAGTTTGCATATACAAGTCTTATCAAAATTTATTTTTTAAAAAATCTTTTGATACTTTAATAGCACATTTATAAAAATTTGGAGGATTTTACATTATGTGCTGGAATCACAAAACATTTTTCAGTCATTTGCTTGATTTTGAAATGTTTTCTTCACTTTTGCTGCTTTTGTAGATTCCAAGCTTAAGCTTTGGCCTATTTTTCTTTTTATAAACAGGAAGCTATCTTCAGTGCATTTTATAACAGTTTAGTGAGCAACAAAGTAAAAGGCAGAAAGGAAGCAAGAACACAGCATATGTTGAGCACCAACCATGTGCTAGGACACAAGTGCATATACTTTTCCTATTTTTCTTCCCTCATTTAATCCTCTAAATATCCTGCAAGGTGTCCATGTTTATCCATTTTTACAGGTGAGAGAATGGGCTCAGTGAGAAGTAACTTGTTGATTATTTTATGGTAATTTTTTAACTAACTCAGGTTAAATAGGATTAATCTTTCAGTTCAGTTCAGTCGCTCAGTCGTGTCCAACTCTTTGTGACCCCATGAATCGCAGCACGCCAGGCCTCCCTGTCCTTCACCAACTCCTGGAGTTCACTCAGACTCACATCCATCGAGTCAGTGATGCCATCCAGCCATCTCATCCTCTGTCGTCCCCTTCTCCTCCTGCCCCCAATCCCTCCCAGCACCAGAGTGTTTTCCAATAAGTCAACTCTTTGCATGAGGTGGCAGAAGTACTGGAGTTTCAGCTTTAGCATCATTCTTTCCAAAGAAATCCCAGGGCTGATCTTCAGAATGGACTGGTTGGATCTCCTTGCAGTCCCAGGGACTCTCAAGAGTCTTCAACACCACAGTTCAAAAGCATCAATTCTATGGCGCTCAGCCTTCTTCACAGTCCAACTCTCACATCCATACATGACTACTGGAAAAACCATAGCCTTGACTAGATGGACCTTAGTCAGCAAAGGAATGTCTCTGCTTTTCAATATGCTA
>SJYC01085311.1:0-15923 GCA_006408675.1 Madoqua kirkii
TCCCATCACTTCATGGGAAATAGATGGGGAAACAGTGGAAACAGTGTCAGACTTTATTTTTTGGGGCTCCAAAATCACTGCAGACGGTGACTGCAGCCATGAAATTAAAAGACGCTTTTGGAAGCGTAACTTGGAAGAAAAGTTACGACCAACCTAGATAGCATATTCAAAAGCAGAGACTTTCTTTTGCTGACTAAGGTCCGTCTAGTCAAGGCTATGGTTTTTCCTGTGGTCATGTATGGATGTGAGAGTTGGATTGTGAAGAAGGCTGAGCGCTGAAGAATTGATGCTTTTGAACTGTGGTGTTGAAGAAGACTCTTGAGAGTCCCTTGGATTGCAAGGAGATCCAACCAGTCCATTCTAAAGGAGATCAGTCCTGGGATTTCTTTGGAAGGAATGATGCTAAAGCTGAAACTCCAGTACTTTGGCCACCTTATGTGAAGAGTTGACTCATTGGAAAAGACTCTGATGCTGGGAGGGATTGGGGGCAGGAGGAAAAGGGGACAGCCGAGGATGAGATGGCTGGATGGCATCACGGACTCGATGGATGCGAGTCTAAGTGAACTCTGGGAGATGGTGATGAACAGGGAGGCCTGGCGTGCTGCAATTCATGGAGTCGCAAAGAGTCAGACACAACTGAGCAACTGAACTGAACTGAACTGAATTAGACTGTTAGCACTGTGAAAGTTTTATCTGCCTTTTTGCGCTTTTGCATTGTAGCATGAAAGAGTTCAGTACATTGCTGGGTAAGTTAAATATGCCTAGGAGTTTCTCAGTGAATATTTTGAATATATAAGTAGGGTTAATATTGAAAAAGAACACTGTGAAAGAGTAACTTGTAGTCAGTGGCTATATCTTCTTGGTGGCTTCATGACATAATATTTTATGATTTGCTTTGCTTTAATATGAATAGTATTGAATTGGCAAGTAAGTAATACAGGTCAGAATAGAGATTCTCTCATTGAGAACTGTTCTTTAAAAATACTTGCAGATTAATTAACATAGGGAATGCTCTTGTCTCTCAAGTCCAGTTCTTTCCTCCCTTTTTTGTAGTGTCTTTGTTTATAATTTTTTTCCCTTTAACTTTATTTTTTTATGTATTCTATTTTTTAATAAACTTCTTCCTGAAATATATATAGAAAAATGATAAACTATAAGATCTATGCATTTTCCAAAGTGAATGCATTTATATAATCACATGAGTGTATTTATATAGGTAACTGGATATAAAGCATTATTAGTAACCTAGAACTTACATCAAATTCTCTCCCATTCACTACTCCTCACGTCAACCCAAAAGGCTTGTAACACCATAGATTAGTTCAGCATGATTTGTGCTATCTTCTTTCACTTATATTATGGTTTGAGAGCTTCATCATTTTATTCTGTGTCTCATTAGTTCATTTTTTTGCTGTATTTTATTGTATTAGTATTGTGAATAATTATGCCATCAATATTCATGCACATAGTTTTTTGGTGTGCAAATGTACAGATTTCTAGTTGCATTATATGTAAGGTGAAATTATAACGATATGGAATATGTGTATGTTCTTGTTAGTAAATGCTGTCAAAACTTTTCTGTAGTGATCACATCAATTTACTCTTCACAGTAATGTGTGAAAATTCTAGTTTCTTCTCATTCTTGCCAACATTTGGTGTTTGTTTTGTTTTGTTTTTTTTTTTAACAGAATTTCATTGTGGTTTTATTCCTTTGATGCTGTGTCGAATACTTTTTTATATATTTATTGTCTATTTAGATATCCTCTGTTGTGACATGCCTGCTGCTGTGCGTGCTTTTTGCTCAGTCACGTCCGACTCTTTGTGACCCTATGGACTGTAGCCCTCCAGGCTCCTCTGTCCATGAGGATTCTCCAGGCTAGAATACTGGAGTTGGTTGCCATGCCCTCTTCTAGGGGATCTTCCCAAGCCAGGGATCCAACCCAGGCCTCCCACATTGCAGGCAAATTCTTTACTGACTGAGCCACCACCAAGAATACTGGAGTGGGTAGCATATCCCTTCTGCAGGGGATCTTCTTGACCCAGGAATCAAGCTGGGGTCTTTGGCATTGCAGGTGGATTCTTCACCAGCTGACCTACCAGGGAAGCCCATGACATGCCTATCAAATATCTATTTAATTTTTCTATACTGTTGCTTTTAAAGAATAATTCTCTGTTTACATTGTCTTTGAGGAGTAGAAGTTTGTAACTATATACATTTATTTTGGATATTATTATTCATTGTATTCTTTACCTCTGTTCTTTTCATTATATTTTATCTCTGTTAAAATTTCCACTATTCCTCCATTCTGTTCCTGAATTCATTGAGCATCTTTATGATTATTACCTAACTTCCTGTTGAGTAGATTGCTTATCTCCCCTTTGTTTAGTCCTGTTTCTTAGGTTTTGTCTTATTCCTTTGTTTGGAACATACTCCTCTGCTTCCTCATTTTGCATATTTTGCTGCTTTCTGTTTTGTTTTTCCTGTTTGTCAGAACAGTTGACAGTACAGGTCAATTGTATTGAGTGATTTTGGAGAAGTGGCCTTTTGTAGGTGATGTTCTGTGGGGCCCAGCAGCACACTCCCCTCTAGTCACTAGGGCCATTAATACATGCTTTAGGGTGTGATCCCTATGTGGACTGCACAGGTCCCTCTATTTTGATGAGGCCGACTGCTGCTGGTGCACTAGGAGACAGAGCTGTCCCCAGATCAGTTGCCAGCCAGTCCCTCTCTCATGAGTAGCTGCTGGCCTGCTGGTATGTGCAGTTGGGTTCTAAGCTGGCTAGCTATGAAGCTCAGGATATTCTGGGACTGGAGATGGTCTGCTCACTGGCAGAGCAGGATCCTGGTGTGACTGGGCGTCCCAGGAGGATAGGGTCTGGTGCTGGCCCACTAGTGGGTGGTAAGTCCCTGGCACTAATATGCTAGAGGAAGGACTCCACAGTAGTGTTGGCAAGCACCACTGTCCTCATGATAAAATGAACTCCTAAAAAATGACTGCTGCCAGCATCTGTGTTTCCAGCAGAAATTCCATTTGCCTCCTGCCTTTCTAGAAGGTTCTCCAAGATTAGCAATTAGATCTTGCCGGTTCCAGCCAGAAAAGTCGAGCAGGTTCTGCAAAGGGGGCAACGCGACTAAGAAAGAAAGAAACGAAACAAAGAATGGGGTCGAGAGGATCAGGTGCAGCAGGCCTCAGAGCAAGCCTACATACACTGACCCCGGCTTTATTTCAAATGCAGCTTTTTATATGTTTTTCAAGCAAGAAAACAGAACAATAAATTCTTTCTGAACTACGTAAACATCTTAAGTTTGTCAGCTGACTTTGCGGGTTCCCATGCCATGCAACCTGTTGTTTCTATTAAGATCCTCCAACAATACTTATGATAAAGGTCTGTGTGCATAGGCAACAATTCAAGGACCCAGATGTCTGCTTGAGATGCAGCCAAGAAACACAGGGGTGGCGGGACAGAGAGCTATGTTTGTGCTAAACAAACCCTTATGATAAGGCAGCTCCCAGAACTATGTCTTGAGAACAAGACCCCTTTCGCAGGGCAGCCCCCGCAGATCTGACTCAGGCTCATGTGAAATTACTGCCTCTGTACTGGACCCATAGTGTTGTGAAATTTCACCTGACCCTTTTAAAAGCAGAGTCTGTTTTGTACAACTCTCTGACTCTACTGTAAAGAAGCCCAGCTGGCCAGATGCTCTAGGGGCTTGTCTTCCCTTCTCAGTGCAGGATCCCCAGGCTGGGGAGCCTGGTGTGGGGCTTGGGCACCTCACTCCTTGGGGATAATTTTGTAATTGTGATGATTCTTCTGTTTATGAGTCACCCTCCTAGGTATATGGGTATTAACTGTGTTGCATCTCTGTCCCTCCTACTGCCTCATAGTTCCTTCTTTTTATCTTTAGTTGTAAGAATCTTTTCTGTTAGTCCTCAAGTTGTCCTCATAGATGGTTGCTCTGTAAATAGATGTGATTTGGGTATCCTTGTGAGAGGAGATGAGGGTCAGAGTCACCCTATTCTGCCATCCTTTTGCCTTTTTTCTGTCTCCTCTGGGAATTACTGCTATTCCCTTGCTGTCCTCATAGACGTGAAGTTTTTGCCCAGCTCTATGTTCAGTAGTTTGTATTTGAACTTTTAGTGGTTTTGTTGTTTTAAAAGTATACATTTATATTACAATATTGTGTATGCTTTTAAAAACCATATATTGCTTTGTAATTTGGTATAGTCACTGTGGAAAACAGTATAGAAGTTCTTCAGAAAACTAAAAATAGCTTTATCATATGACCCAGCAATCTTTAACTATATCTAGACAGAGCTATAATTCAACAATACCCATGTACCACTATGTTCATGCTGCTGCTGAGTCACTTCAGTCATGTCCGACTCTGTACGACCCCATAGACGGCAGCCCACCAGGCTCCCCCATCTCTGGGATTCTCCAGGCAAGAACACTGGAGTGGGTTGCCATTTCCTTCTCCAGTTCATGAAAGTGAAAGGTGAAAGTGAAGTCGCTCAGTCGTGTCCAACTGTTCACGACCCCATGGACTGCAGCCTACCAGGCTCCTCCATCCATAGGATTTTCCAGGCAAGAGTACTGGAGTGGGGTGCCATTGAGCAGCACTATTCACAATTGCCAAGACATGGAAACAGCCTAAATGTCCTTCAACAGATGAATGAATAAAGATGTGGTACATATATAGAGTGGACTACTACTCAACCATACAAAAGAATGAAATAGTGCAATTTTCAGCAACATGGATGCAACCAAAGATTATTATACTAAGTTAAGTCAGAAAGAGAAAGACAGATTCCATATAATATCACTTATATAAGTCGAATCTAAAATGTGACACAAGCGAACCTACCTATGAAACAGAAACAGAATCATGGACGTGGAGAATAGATTGGTGGTTGCCAGAGGAAGAAGTTAGTGGGGGAAAGGAGGGGGGGTTGGGGTTAGCAAATGTAGGCTTTTATATATGGAATAGATAAGCAGCAAGGTCCTACTGTATGGCACAGAGAACTGTGTTCAGTATCCTGTGATAAACCATAATGGAAAAGAATATTTTAAAAAAGAACATATATATGCATAACTGAGTCACTTTGCTGTACAGCAGAAATTAACACAATATTAAAAAGCAACTATATTTCAATTTAAAATCCCATATACTTCCTATCTTTTCCAAATCCCTTTCTCAAATTAAAATTTTGATTTCTTCTATTGTCATACTTTTTGCTTCATGCCATAAATTTTGGAAAATTATTAGACTACTTCCTTTGTTTCAATTTTTAGTATATAAGTATCAGTAAGGTATCTGATCTAAATTAGAAATGTTGACAAGTATTACCAGATAGCCATTTGAAACATGCTGCTGCTGCTGCTAAGTCACTTCAGTCGTGTCTGACTCTCTGCGACCCCATAGACGGCAGCCCACCAGGCTCCCCTGCCCCTAGGATTCTCCAGTCAAGAACACTGGAGTGGGTTGCCATTTCCTTTTCCAATGCATGAAAGTGAAAAGTGAAAGGGAAGTTGCGCAGTCATGTCTGACTCTTTGCGACCCCATGGACTGCAGCCTACCAGGCTCCTCTGTCTATGGGATTTTCCAGGCAAGAGTGCTGGAGTGGGGTGCCATTGCCTTCTTCTTTGAAATATGAAGAAGTGTTAAATTCTTTTGGTCTTTTGATCACTTCCATTCATATGAGGTGTGTTTTTGTTGTTTGTTTGTTTTTTTTTTAGCACTGCTTACGTTCTTTCAGGTCACAAAGGTGCCTTACAACCAGTGCATCATTACTGAAGTTTTACTTATTTAGTTTATTATGCTATTACACTGTTTAACTAAAAGGTTTGTTGGGCAGTGAAATAACCTAGTTTAAAGTAAACTTTTATTTTCATGTCAAGAGCTGTGAGGGATTTGAGATTTTATCCTACTTGCAAGCTAACAAGGATCATAAGTTCTTGCAGAGGACACAGTATTCGTGGGTCAGAGTCAAAGGATAGACAGTTACTTATAGCAACAGAAATAGCTAGAGAGAAGAATTTGCACCAGCTCCTAGAGCCTCACTTTTCCCAGAGAGACACAAAGAAGACTGGGTGACATCTGAGTCTGTATAAGATGGCATTATAGGAGGAGAACCTAAGCTTCGGGAACCTGAGTCTTTTGTAATGGGCAGTAAGTATATCTGCCCTTTGCTTTGGAGGGAAGCATTCTATCTTCTTCTGTACAAACATCTTTGAAAAGATAGTCTATAAGAGAGGCAGTTAATGCTGCAAAGATAAGTAAAAGTTTGAGAGACATGAAGAATTATCTTTCAGGGACTTCCCTTGTGGTCCATTGGCTAAGACTCTGCACTCCCAATGCGGGAAACCTGAGTTCAATCCCTATCAGGGAATCAGATCCCACATGCTACGACTAAAGATCCTGCATGCTGCAACTAAGACTGATGCAGGCAAATAAATTAATTGTTTAAAAAATAAATTATCTTTCAGTGTTTTTGAAAGCAGAAAACCAAATGGGCATTTATAAGACAGACTTAAATAAG
Source organism: Madoqua kirkii (assembly GCA_006408675.1). NCBI lineage: Eukaryota > Metazoa > Chordata > Mammalia > Artiodactyla > Bovidae > Madoqua > Madoqua kirkii. The sequence continues at coordinate 6,543 of SJYC01085311.1, forward strand.
TGACTTACAGACTTTAGATTTCAGAGAATGGCCTAAGAAAATTTCCTTAGACAATAGTGATCTTTTTACATAAAATCCTTGATTTCCTCTTTTGTATCTTTTTTCTAGTCAGCTATTATCTCAAAGACCTCCATGAATATTAGACTCAGAATGATAGTTTCCTTGGGAAAGATTATGTATCTGTTTTCTGAGTGGTGTCCTAGTAGTCAATGTTTTCCTTAGTAAAAAAGAAAGATACTCAAACTTTTGTTGGAGGGGATTTATGTTTGCCTTCCTTTCACCATTGCTTCTGTTTCAAAGTTCCAATAAATGAAAGCAAGTAAAATGACTATTATGGTATCATTTTAATTTGGCAAAATTCACTGAGGCATAACGTTTTAGACAAAAGACATTAAAAATGATGGAGCTAGCTAGTGTCCCAGGGCAAGTTCAGTTATTCAGACTGGATTTCCAAGAGGTCTCTGAGACTTAAATTCTTCAGAGTGGAACTTGATTTGTACTAGAACATAAATATAGCATTTCATTTCAAAAGACCCTAAAGCTGAGAGAACAGGGGGACTTTGCTGCCCTCTAGACTAGAGATTCTTATCACAGATCAAAAGGCTTTAAATCTGGCAACTTAGATTTGGAGGGGATGAGTTGGGGCTTTTGGTTCAGTCAGTGTTTAAACTCCAAGCAAATAGCAAAAACAAAGAATGTAATATCTTTAACTTTTTAGGTCAGCATGATCTTTTTAAAATATTTTTGCGTCTCCTTAACTCTGACTTAGTTGATCATTTTTTAGCTTTGTGGCATTTTACTATCTCTCTATCTCTGCCTATTCTCTCTCTCGTCTTACACCACAATTTCTTTCTGTGATTCTCAAATGATCAACTTTCCTAAGATTGAAACTTCAGCCACCATTCTTCTATCCTGATTCCTCTTTAGCTTCCCTGTTATAGGTTTCTCCTCCTATAATTTTACATATATATACATATAACTCTGAAGTTTGATTCTCCCTTGAATTCCAAAACCACATTTCCAACTGCTAGCTGAACATTTCCTTCAAGATGTTCTGCAAATACATTATAAGACCTGTAACTCTGATTTGTATGTACTAACAAAAAGGGCAGGGCAAAAAGTATGTTCAGTTCAGTTCAGTCGCTCAGTCGTGTCCGACTCTTTGCGACCCCATGAATCGCAGGACGCCAGGCCTCCTTGTCCATCACAACTCCCGGAGTTCATTCAAATTCATGTCCATCAAGTCCATGATGCCATCTAGCCTTCTCATCCTATGTCATCCCCTTCTCCTCCTGCCCCCAATCCCTCCCAGCTTCAAAGTCTTTTCCAATGAATCAACTCTTCACATAAGGTGGCCACAGTACTAGAGTTTCAGCTTTAGCCTCATTCCTTCCAAAGAAATCTCAGGGCTGATCTCCTTCAGAATGGACTGGTTGGATCTCCTTGCAGTCCAAGGGACTCTCAAGAGTCTTCTCCAACACCACAGTTCAAAAGCATCAATTCTTCAGCGCTCAGCCTATTCACAATCCAACTCTCACATCCATACATGACTACTGGAAAAACCATAGCCTTGACTAGACGGACCTTAGTTGGCAAAGCTTTTGAATATACTATCTAGGTTGGTCATAACTTTTCTTCCAAGGAGTAAGCGTCTTTTAATTTCATGGCTGCAGTCACCATCTGCAGTGACTTTGGAGCCCCCCAAAATAAAGTCTGACACTGTTTCCACTATTTCCTCATCTATTTCCCATGAAGTGATGGGACCGGATGCCATGATATTTGTTTTCTTAATGTTGAGGTTTAAGCCAACTTTTTCACTCTCCTCTTTTACTTTCACCAAGAGGCTTTTTAGCTCCTCTTCACTTTCTGCCATAAGGGTGGTGTTATCTGCATATCTGAGGTTATTGATATTCCTTCCAGCAATCTTGATTCCAGCTTGTGTTTCTTCCAATCCAACGTTTCTCATGATGTACTCTGCATAGAAATTAAATAAGCAGGGTGACAATATACAACCTTGATGTACTCCTTTTCCTTTGGAACCAGTCTGTTGTTCCATGTCCAGTTCTAACTGTTGCTTCCTGACCTGCGTACAGATTTCTCAAGAGGCAGGTCAGGTGGTCTGGTATTCCCATCTGTTGAATTTTCCACAGTTTATTGTGATCCACACAGTCAAAGGCTTTGGCATAGTCAATAAAGCAGAAATAGATGTTTTTCTGGAACTCTCTTTTTCCATGATCCAGCGGATATTGGCAATTTGATCTCTGGTTCCTCTGCCTTTTCTAAAACCAGGTTGAACATCAGGGAGTTCACGGTTCACTTATTCCTGAAGCGTGGCTTGGAGAATTTTGAGCATTACTTTACTAGCATGTGATATGAGTGCAGTTGTGTGGTAGTTTGAGCATTCTTTGGCATTGCTTTTCTTTGAAATTGGAATGAAATCTGACCTTTTCCAGTCCTGCGGCCACTCCTGAGTTTTCCAAATGTGCTGGCATATTGAATGCAGCACTTTCACAGCATCATCTTTCAGGTTTTGAAGTAGCTCTACTGGAATTCCATCACCGCCACTAGCTTTGTTTGTAGTGATGCTCTCTAAGGCCCACTTGACTTCACATCCCAGGATATCTGACTCTAGATGAGTGATCACACCATTGTGATTATCTGGGTCATGAAGATCTTTTTTGTACAGTTCTTCTGTGTGTTCTTGCCACCTCTTAATATCTTCTGCTTCTGTTGGGTCCATACCATTTCTGTCCTTTATCGAGCCCATCTTTGCAGAAATGTTCCCTTGGTATCTGTAATATTCTTGAAGAGATCTCTAGTCTTTCCCATTTTGTTGGTTTCCTCTATTTTTTTGCCTTGATCGCTGAAGAAGGCTTTCTTATCTCTTCTTATTATTCTTTGGAACTCTGCATTCAGATGTTTCTATCTTTCCTTTTCTCCTTTGGTTTTCGCTTCCCTTCTTTTCACAGCTATTTGTAAGGCCTCCCCAGACAGCCATTTTGCTTTTTTGCATTTCTTTTCCTGGCGGATGGTCTTGATCCCTGTCTCCTGTATAGTGTCACAAACCTCATTCCACAGTTCATCAGGCACTCTCTCTATCAGATCTAGGCCCTTAAATCTATTTCTCACTTCCACTGTATAATCATAAGGGATTTGATTTAGGTCATACCTGAATGGTTCCAAATAGGAAAAGGAGTACATCAAGGAAGTATATTGGCACCCTGCTTAATTAACTTATATGCAGAGTACATCATGAGAAAAGCTGGATTGGAAGAAACACAAGCTGGAATCAAGATTGCCGGGAGGAATATCAATAACCTCAGATATGCAGATGACACCACCTTTATGGCAGCAAGTGAAGAGAAACTAAAAAGTGAAAGTGAAAGAGGAGAGTGAAAAAGTTGGCTTAAAGCTCAACATTCAGAAAACGAAGATCATGGCATCCGGTCGCATCACTGCATGGGAAATAGATGGAGAAACAGTAGAAACAGTGTCAGACATTATTTTTGGGGGCTCCAAAGTCACTGCAAATGGTGACTGCAGCCATGAAATTAAAAGACGCTTACTCCTTGGTAGCATCTTGCAAACTATAGTACAATATCATAAGCAGGATATTAATAGAATCATTGATTTTTTTCAGTTTTGCTAAGTGTTTCTTCTCATTTATGTTTATGTGTATGTGTTTAGTTCTGTGCAGTTTTATTACATGTGAAGAAAAGTTATGACCAACATAGATAGCATATTCAAAAGCAGAGACATTACTTTGCCAACTTAGGTCCGTCTAGTCAAGGCTATGGTTTTTCCAGTAGTCATGTATGGATGTGAGAGTTGGATTGTGAAGAAGGCTGAGTGCTGAAGAATTGATGCTTTTGAACTGTGGTGTTGAAGAAGACTCTTGAGAGTCCCTTGGAATGCAAGGAGATCCAACCATTCCATTCTGAAGGAGATCAGCCCTGAGATTTCTTTGGAAGGAATGATGCTAAAGCTGAAACTCCAGTACTTTGCCCACCTCATGTGAAGAGTTGACTCACTGGAAAAGACTTTGAAGCTGGGAGGGATTGGGGGCAGGAGGAGAAGGGGATGACTGAGGATGAGATGGCTGGATGGCATCACTCACTCAGTGGATGAGAGTCTGAGTGAATTCTGGGAGTTGGTGATGGACAGGGAGACGTGGCGTGCTGCTCTTCATGGGGTTGTAGAGAGTCGGATACGACTGAGCGACTGAACTGAACTGAATGGTCTAGTGGTTTACCCTTTCTTCAATTTAAGTCTGAATTTGGCCGTTAGGAGTTCATGATCTGAGCTGTTTTAATTTTTTACTCTTTTCAAAGAAATTCTCCAAACAAATTATTTTGACACACTTTATGATCCTTTTTATGGGTGGTGTTTTGTACATTTTATTTCACGTATGTAAAACATCTCTCAAGATCTGTTTGTCATGTTTTCACTGCCAAAACCAAACAGTTAGATTTTTGCCTTTATCTCCCCGCGTTTTTCCACCTCCCTGTCCACCCTTCCACCGCTATACTCAAGCACAGAAAATTTAAATGTTATTATATGCATGAGGTTTGGGTTTTTTTTTTTGTTTGTTTCTGTTGGTAGTGGTTCAGTAGGTATTTATGAGGTACAAGTTAAAGCTTGTGTTTCCTTTCCTCTTTTCAGGTCTTCATGCCATGCGGAGAGTCTTGAGGAAACAGCCTAACCTCCCTGACAGCAAGATGGCTGGATTGGTGAAGATTACTCTGAAAGATTTCTTGCAGGGGATGAATGACATCAGACCCAGTGCCATGAGAGAGGTAGCAGTCGATGTCCCAAATGTAAGTCATTTGACTCATGCTAGCCACACTGTTTGAATTATACTGTGAAAGAAACTAAGATCCCAGGGAAACTACCTTCCTAAGCTAACCTTAACAAATTTTTTTAACCAAAATGTTTATGGAGATAACTGTAGATTCATTACAGTTCTAAAAAATACTTTAGGAAACTTCTGTGTAGCCTTTATCCATTTTCGCTCAGTGGTAGCATCTTGCAAGCTATAGTACAATATCATAAGCAGGATATTAATAGAATCATTGATTTTTTTCAGTTTTGCTAAGTGTTTCTTCTACTCATTTATGTTTATGTGTGTGTGTTTAGTTCTGTGCAGTTTTATTACATGTGAAGGTTTATGTGTTTATTTCCAGAATCTAGATACTGGGGAGTTCTGCTACCACAAGGATCCCTTGCTTTCTTTTCATAATCATACCCACCTTGTTCGTGCATCCGTGTCTAAAATTCTGTCATTTCACAAATGTTATATAAATGGAATTATACAGTATGCAACTGTTTGGGATCAGTGTTTTTCACTGAGTATAATTCCCTGGAGATTCATTCAAGTTGTTATATATCAATGGCTTGTTCCTTTTTTGTGCTGAGTATTGTTCCATGATACATGTGTACAGTACTTTGTTTAACCATTCACCAGTTGAAGTGCATCTGGGTTGTTTCCAGTTTGGGTCTATATGAATAAAGCTGCTGTGAACATTTTTCTACAGGTATTGTGTAAGTATAAGTTTTCATTTTTCTGGAACAAATCCCCGACAGTACAGTTACTGGGTTGTATCTTATTCCATGTTTACTTTTATAAGAAAATGTCAACTAAGCTAATTTTAGAACAACAAAAATATCTTCTAGTTATGATACTTTCTACTAATGATGCTTGGTATTTCTTTGGGTTTCTTTACATATGCTTCAGCATTGACCATTTCTGCAATCTATCAGTCAGATCACCATGAGGGCAATAGAAGTTAACCTCTTATTGCATGAACCACCTGTTATGTTATTCATGACACACATGGCCCTGATAATTGAGGGAGAAATGGCCTTATTGTTTTCTTTGAATGTACTAATATTTTAAGAAAATACTGAAACCCGTATTGGCAGTATCTTCTGTATTATAATATGTCATTGTGTATTTAGTTTGAAGTATCAAAAGCAGGCTATGATTTAAACTTATTTCACCGTGGACCATGTAGAGCAGAGACTTTCTGCATTTTATAATGTAGATTGCAAAAAATGACCCCACTTCCCTCACTTGCCCATTTGTATTGCACCCTGAAGTTTCTGCTGTAAAGACTAGGGGGTGAAGTTTTCTTTCCTGTATCTGCACTTGGCAGTGTAACTTATTTGGCCAGTAGACTATTAGCAGCCATAATACAAGCAGGCTTGGAAGTGCATAGGGCTTGTCTTCGCTTGGTGATCTTTGACCTTGCATTAACTTTCTTAAATCTGTAGTAACTTCCTAGAGGATGAGAGACTGGAGCAGAAATGAAATATCCTCATTCCAGCTGAGATCCCCTCATTTTAGTCATCACCAGTTATCAGACATGTGATGCCATTGCTAGACTATTGTACCCCAATGGAAATTTGCCCCAACCAGAAGAAACCACCCAGTTAACACTCAGAATTGTCAAAAATAATTAATGTTTTGAGCCACTAAATTTATGGTAGTTAGCAAAGGCTAAGTGAAGCAGGCACTTGTTAGATTTTTATAGAACACACATGTTTTATAAATTCGGGCTGGGAAATGGTACCTTGGAGATAACATTCCCAGGGACTAGCTGCTATCCAGTTGATGCAAAAGTGATTGCGGTTTTTGTATTGGTGAATTTTGCTGTTTGATATTGGAATACAGTCTTTAAATGTGGTTATATTATACATCATTTTAATGCACATTTCTTGCTTTATTTTTTTTGCTAATGAGGTATTACTTGCTGTTTATTTCATATTTATTTTAGACTATGGAAATGATGTTAGACAGAAAGCAAATTCCTGCAGTTCTCTTATTCGAGCTCAACATGGGTCGTAAAATAGCGGAAACAACTCGCATCATCAGCAGCGCATTTGGCCCAGGAATTGGTAATGAACGTACAGTGCAGCAGTGGTTCAAGAAAATTTGCAAAGGAGACAAGAGCCTTGAAAATGAGGAACATAGTGGTCAGCCATCAGGAATGGCAATGACCAAGTGAGAACCGCCATCAAAGCTGATCCTTTTACAGCTATGTAGGAAGTTGCCAAAGAACTCAGCATTGTCCATTCTATAGTTGTTTGGCTTTCAAGCAAATTGGAAATGTGAAAAAGTTTGATAAGTGGTTGCCTCATGAGCTGACTGAAAGTCAGATTGTTGTTTTGAAGTATCTACTTTTATTCTACCCAGTAGCAACAGTGAACCATTTCTCAATTGGTTGTGACGTGCAATGAAAAGTAGATTTTATATGATAGCCAGCGATGACTAGCTTAGTGGTTAGGCCAAGAAAAAGCTCCAAAGCCAAAGTTGCACCTAAAAAAGGTCATGGTCACCGTTTGGTGGTCTGTTGCCCATTTGATTGCAGCTTTCTGAACCCTAGTGAAACCATTACACTTGAGAAATATTCTCACCAAATGGATGATATATGCCAAAAGCTGTAACGCTTGCAGCCAGCATTGGTCAACAGAAAGGGTGCAGTTCTTCTCCACTGCAATGCCTGATTGCATGTCAGAGAACCAATGCTTCAAAAGTTGAATGAATTGTCCTACAAAGTTTTGCCTACTCTACCATATACTCACCTGCTCTCTCACCAACTGACTTCAAGCATCTCTGCAACTTTTTGTAGGGGAAATGTTTTCTAAGAGTTCATTGAATTTCAAAGCATGGAGTTTTACACTACAGAAATAAACAAACAGTATATTTCTCATTGGCAAAAATGTGTTGATGGTAATGGTTCCTATTTTGATTAATGGAGATGTATTTCAGCCTAGTTACAAATGGTTTTAATATTCATGGTCTGAAACCGCAATTAGGTTTGCACCAACTAATAGTTTAGGCTGCCTAATGTGATTGTGAATTCTTTTTGAAACATTTTCAGATTTATTCCTGAAAGTTCAACTTTGGGTGTTTTTTTTTTTTTTTTCAGAAGCTCCACAGAACATACTAATTGAATATGAATAATTTGAGTTATAGAATAAAAATAATTGATGTTGAGTTAGAAGCATTTCATTTCTTTGGAACTTATGGTCTAAGTTTAATTTTGGGTGTTTTTTTTTTTTTTTTTCAGAAGCTCCACAGAACATACTAATTGAATAATTTGAGTTATAGAATAAAAATAATTGATGTTGAGTTAGAAGCATTTCATTTCTTTGGAACTTATGGTCTAAAGTTTGGTGACATCGATTGATCTGAATGCTTTTGTTTGCAGTATTTATTGGTTACTATTGCATAATATGTCAGGTAGATGCCTAATTATCAAACGCCACATGTGAAAATTTCAGGAGATAGGGTTATAACCAACTATACCATCCCAAGACATTTTAGTGATTAAAAAAGTTTAGAAACTAACGAAATGTGTAGTAGGCTTTTAAACTTAGTTACTGCCAGAAGAGAATGTTTAAACAGTGGCTGTCCACTCTTAGAATTGCTGAACTGATTTATTCATCACAGGAACTAGTACTACAACTGCATTTTTAGTTGCTCTAATGTAAGATTTTTTTCCCTTTATTTTCTTTTGATACAGTATTTACAGTCCATGGACTTGTACCATTTTCCATTTGGCATTTTATTATTTGGCCTAGGGCCATGGTGTACTATGATGTTACTCATGGACTCCAGAGTGATTAGCCTTGGTCAGAGTACTTTGTTACATTGCTTTTCATGCACACTTCCGATTATAAAAGTTTTCCTGAGAAGTCAATATTTCTATAACTGGATTCCTAAACTTCACTCTTCTGATTTCTGACTATTACACCAAAAAAACTATCTACAAGTTATTTCTGCAGAACCTGTTTTAAGTAGCTCATTAACTGCAAACTTTTTTTAAATAGTAAATTGAGCATACAGCATCTTTTGAGAAAAGATTTTAGTGTGTGAAATTAAACCTTCTAAATCATACTTGCTAAAGTTTGAAAGAAATGTCTTAAGGTGGGAATGTTGACAGTTATAATGCATTATTAATTTCAGGAGAGCACAAGCGTTAGCCACTTTAATATTTCCTTTTTTTGAATATTCTGAGTTGGTGACTATAGCAATTGATGTATTAAAAGTCAAATGTATTTTATATTTAATTGATGATAAATGTCAAGTATATTTCTTTACTGTAAGGATTCTTAGAATCTTTGAATATTGCTAATATGCATTGTGAGATTTCAGTTTTTCACACAGAGATAACTGTTAATATTGTATTATAGTTCCAATAGATTGTTTAGAAATTTATACTTTTTTGTGCCTAGATTCTTTACCATCTGAGCCACCAGGGAAGAAGCCCTCTAACATAGTTAATATAAAATATAATATTTATATTCTGCTTTTTTCACCTAAAGTTATATGATAAACATTTTACTCTAAAGTTCTCAACAAACATCTTTTTTGTT